>OZ035961.1:62167243-62177243 GCA_964034945.1 Chrysopilus asiliformis | reverse complement strand
CGACCCTTTCGGGACCTATCCCATCGCCTCTGCCACTCTTCTATGTTACTGTGTCTGACTTGGCGTTCTCCCTGATTGGTTCCTTTCTGCTTTCTCTCATAGTAGAGATTCTTCGCTTCCTTTGCAAGAATGTCGATGGGGACCAAACCTGCAATAACATGTGCTGCATCCGTTGATGTGGTGCGATATGCACTAATTATCCTTAGGGCACATCTTCTGTAGGTTCCCTCTATTGCATGGCCGTAAGAGGACACGCTAGTTTTGTCCGCCCATATTGGCGCACCGTACATTATTATGGACCTGACTACTCCACTTAGGAGTCGCCTCTTCTGCTGTTTCGGTCCACCTATATTTGGCATCATTCTACTCAGTTCAGCACATGTCTGAGCAGCTTTGTTACCAGCATACTCCAGATGCTTCTTGAAGTTCAGCCTGCTATCTATGCAAACGCCTAGGTACTTGAGATGTGGTTCCGTGCGTATTGAACAGTCTCCGACCCTTATCATTGCTGTCTCCAGCACCTTGCGACTTGAGACCAACACTGCCTCTGTTTTGTGCTCCGCCAGTTGTAGACCAGCTTTTCCAAGCCAGCTCCTCACTGCCAGGATAGCAATATTGGTCTTTGACACAGCATCCTCCAAGAATTTCGCCGTAACAACTAGCGCTACATCATCAGCATAGCCGATTATCTTGACACCGTCGGGTACCGGTACTCGGAGTATGCCATCGTACATGGCGTTCCATAGGAGCGGACCTAAGACTGATCCTTGGGGGACTCCACCAGTGGTCACATAATACTCCGTCTTTTCGGATGTGTCATATATTAGAACCCTACGCTTAAAGTAGCTATCGACCATTCGGCTCAGGTAAGTGGGTATGTTCCACCCTGCGAGTGCTTCCGTTATGCGCGACCAATTCGCAGAGTTGAAGGCATTTTTAACGTCCAGTGTAACAATTAGGCAGTACTCTTTTGAGCCTCGGTTCCAGCTTTTCCCTTCTATGGCCTCTCGTGCGGTTCTTACAAGCTCATCAATGGCGTCAACCGTGGACCTCGCCGTTCTGAAACCGTATTGTCGCTGGGCTAGTCCTCCTGCTTCCACAATGGCCGCATCCAGTCTGTCACATAAGATTCGCTCCAGTACCTTTCCTGCCGTGTCTAGCATGCAAAGTGGGCGGTACCCGGAGGGGTCCTCTGGTGGTTTGTTAGCCTTTGGAACTAGTACTAACCGTTGTTTCTTCCACCGGTCCGGGAAAACTCCCTCGTTCAGGCATGCTTTGTACAACTTCATTAATGTATCTGGGTGCAATTTAGCCGCGGTTTTAAAAGCTCGGTTGGGTATGCCATCTGGACCAGGTGCTTTTTTGTCCCCAAATCTTTCGGTTGCACGTAATATTTCATCCTTCGTAAGGTCCGGGACGTTGAAGTTCTGGTGCTCTGTAGCCAACTGGTTCTCATAATTCTCTTGTCTAGGGAAGAGTTCCTTCACTATCTCTCTCAGCAACGTTGGGCATCTTGGAGCTGGTTTCCTATAGCATGGGAGTTTTTTCCTTACGAGCCTGTACGCCGTTCCCCATGGCTCTTCTTCCGCTTGGTTAATTAGATCCAAAAAACTTTTGTTTTTGCTCTCTTTGATGGCGTGTTTCAGCTCTTTTTTTGCGGCCTTGTACTGCTGGTGTAGCTGTTGGTGTTCTGTCAGTCTGTCTGTCAGTCTGTCTGTCAGTCTGTCTGTCAGTCTGTCTGTCAGTCTGTCTGTCAGTCTGTCTGTCAGTCTGTCTGTCAGTCTGTCTGTCAGTCTGTCTGTCAGTCTGTCTGTCAGTCTGTCTGTCAGTCTGTCTGTCAGTCTGTCTGTCAGTCTGTCTGTCAGTCTGTCTGTCAGTCTGTCTGTCAGTCTGTCTGTCAGTCTGTCTGTCAGTCTGTCTGTCAGTCTGTCTGTCAGTCTGTCTGTCAGTCTGTCTGTCAGTCTGTCTGTCAGTCTGTCTGTCAGTCTGTCTGTCAGTCTGTCTGTCAGTCTGTCTGTCAGTCTGTCTGTCAGTCTGTCTGTCAGTCTGTCTGTCAGTCTGTCTGTCAGTCTGTCTGTCAGTCTGTCTGTCAGTCTGTCTGTCAGTCTGTCTGTCAGTCTGTCTGTCAGTCTGTCTGTCAGTCTGTCTGTCAGTCTGTCTGTCAGTCTGTCTGTCAGTCTGTCTGTCAGTCTGTCTGTCAGTCTGTCTGTCAGTCTGTCTGTCAGTCTGTCTGTCAGTCTGTCTGTCAGTCTGTCTGTCAGTCTGTCTGTCAGTCTGTCTGTCAGTCTGTCTGTCAGTCTGTCTGTCAGTCTGTCTGTCAGTCTGTCTGTCAGTCTGTCTGTCAGTCTGTCTGTCAGTCTGTCTGTCAGTCTGTCTGTCAGTCTGTCTGTCAGTCTGTCTGTCAGTCTGTCTGTCAGTCTGTCTGTCAGTCTGTCTGTCAGTCTGTCTGTCAGTCTGTCTGTCAGACTGTCTGTCAGTCTGTCTGTCAGTCTGTCTGTCAGTCTGTCTGTCAGTCTGTCTGTCAGTCTGTCTGTCAGTCTGTCTGTCAGTCTGTCTGTCAGTCTGTCTGTCAGTCTGTCTGTCTGTCAGTCTGTCTGTCAGTCTGTCTGTCAGTCTGTCTGTCTGTCAGTCTGTCTGTCAGTCTGTCTGTCTGTCAGTCTGTCTGTCAGTCTGTCTGTCAGTCTGTCTGTCAGTCTGTCTGTCAGTCTGTCTGTCAGTCTGTCTGTCAGTCTGTCTGTCAGTCTGTCTGTCAGTCTGTCTGTCAGTCTGTCTGTCAGTCTGTCTGTCAGTCTGTCTGTCAGTCTGTCTGTCAGTCTGTCTGTCAGTCTGTCTGTCAGTCTGTCTGTCAGTCTGTCTGTCAGTCTGTCTGTCAGTCTGTCTGTCAGTCTGTCTGTCAGTCTGTCTGTCAGTCTGTCTGTCAGTCTGTCTGTCAGTCTGTCTGTCAGTCTGTCTGTCAGTCTGTCTGTCAGTCTGTCTGTCAGTCTGTCTGTCAGTCTGTCTGTCAGTCTGTCTGTCAGTCTGTCTGTCAGTCTGTCTGTCAGTCTGTCTGTCAGTCTGTCTGTCAGTCTGTCTGTCAGTCTGTCTGTCAGTCTGTCTGTCAGTCTGTCTGTCAGTCTGTCTGTCAGTCTGTCTGTCAGTCTGTCTGTCAGTCTGTCTGTCAGTCTGTCTGTCAGTCTGTCTGTCAGTCTGTCTGTCAGTCTGTCTGTCAGTCTGTCTGTCAGTCTGTCTGTCAGTCTGTCTGTCAGTCTGTCTGTCAGTCTGTCTGTCAGTCTGTCTGTCAGTCTGTCTGTCAGTCTGTCTGTCAGTCTGTCTGTCAGTCTGTCTGTCAGTCTGTCTGTCAGTCTGTCTGTCAGTCTGTCTGTCAGTCTGTCTGTCAGTCTGTCTGTCAGTCTGTCTGTCAGTCTGTCTGTCAGTCTGTCTGTCAGTCTGTCTGTCAGTCAGTCTGTCTGTCTGTCAGTCTGTCTGTCAGTCTGTCTGTCAGTCTGTCTGTCAGTCTGTCTGTCAGTCTGTCTGTCAGTCTGTCTGTCAGTCTGTCTGTCAGTCTGTCTGTCAGTCTGTCTGTCAGTCTGTCTGTCAGTCTGTCTGTCAGTCTGTCTGTCAGTCTGTCTGTCAGTCTGTCTGTCAGTCTGTCTGTCAGTCTGTCTGTCAGTCTGTCTGTCAGTCTGTCTGTCAGTCTGTCTGTCAGTCTGTCTGTCAGTCTGTCTGTCAGTCTGTCTGTCAGTCTGTCTGTCAGTCTGTCTGTCAGTCTGTCTGTCAGTCTGTCTGTCAGTCTGTCTGTCAGTCTGTCTGTCAGTCTGTCTGTCAGTCTGTCTGTCAGTCTGTCTGTCAGTCTGTCTGTCAGTCTGTCTGTCAGTCTGTCTGTCAGTCTGTCTGTCAGTCTGTCTGTCAGTCTGTCTGTCAGTCTGTCTGTCAGTCTGTCTGTCAGTCTGTCTGTCAGTCTGTCTGTCAGTCTGTCTGTCAGTCTGTCTGTCAGTCTGTCTGTCAGTCTGTCTGTCAGTCTGTCTGTCAGTCTGTCTGTCAGTCTGTCTGTCAGTCTGTCTGTCAGTCTGTCAGTCTGTCAGTCTGTCTGTCAGTCTGTCAGTCTGTCAGTCTGTCTGTCAGTCTGTCTGTCAGTCTGTCTGTCAGTCTGTCTGTCAGTCTGTCTGTCAGTCTGTCTGTCAGTCTGTCTGTCAGTCTGTCTGTCAGTCTGTCTGTCAGTCTGTCTGTCAGTCTGTCTGTCAGTCTGTCTGTCAGTCTGTCTGTCAGTCTGTCTGTCAGTCTGTCTGTCAGTCTGTCTGTCAGTCTGTCTGTCAGTCTGTCTGTCAGTCTGTCTGTCAGTCTGTCTGTCAGTCTGTCTGTCAGTCTGTCTGTCAGTCTGTCTGTCAGTCTGTCTGTCAGTCTGTCTGTCAGTCTGTCTGTCAGTCTGTCTGTCAGTCTGTCTGTCAGTCTGTCTGTCAGTCTGTCTGTCAGTCTGTCTGTCAGTCTGTCTGTCAGTCTGTCAGTCTGTCTGTCAGTCTGTCTGTCAGTCTGTCTGTCAGTCTGTCTGTCAGTCTGTCTGTCAGTCTGTCTGTCAGTCTGTCTGTCAGTCTGTCTGTCAGTCTGTCTGTCAGTCTGTCTGTCAGTCTGTCTGTCAGTCTGTCTGTCAGTCTGTCTGTCAGTCTGTCTGTCAGTCTGTCTGTCAGTCTGTCTGTCAGTCTGTCTGTCAGTCTGTCTGTCAGTCTGTCTGTCAGTCTGTCTGTCAGTCTGTCTGTCAGTCTGTCTGTCAGTCTGTCTGTCAGTCTGTCTGTCAGTCTGTCTGTCAGTCTGTCTGTCAGTCTGTCTGTCAGTCTGTCTGTCAGTCTGTCTGTCAGTCTTTTTTTTTTTTTTTTTTTTTTTTTTTTTTTTTTTTTTTTTTTTTTATAGAAGGTGGAAATCTTCGAAAGATACCGAGCGGTTATGCCGGATTCTTACCGGCTAAAACCACCTTCTTCTCCGTCCATGCACCCCGCGGGACTGCCATTTGGTATTACTTCGCGGGGCTGGTTCAGCTCTCGCTGCTCATCGGGTTGTGAATGCCTTTCTCAGATGCTCCTCGTCTAACAGTTTAATATGTATGGACTGCATTGTGATGTCCACAGCTTTCCAATTCTCGTGGGACTTTATCATCTCATCTACTATATTTTCTGCAGTTATATTAGTACCGAGTGCAGCTTCCAGTGTTGTTCTTTCTGTTGCAAATCTCGGACAAGAGAATAGCACATGTTCCTGGTCTTCCATTACCCCCGTACAACTGGGGCAGTCTGGTGAGTCGTCGATACCGAAGCGGTGCAAGTATTTTCGGTACCCTCCGTGTCCAGTTAAAAACTGTGTTAGGTTGAAGCTAACGTCCCCGTGATGCCGGTTCAACCAGTTTCCTATATTTGGAATTAGCTTGTAGGTCCAGCGGCCGTTTTTCGCTCGTTCCCACTGTTCCTGCCACCGTTTTACGGACTCCTCTCGTTCCGACTTCCGCCGTTCGTTTCTGTCCAATTGTGGGTTCGCTTGTTTTCCCTTGTACAAGCGACGCGCTTCGTCTGCGAGGATGTCTATGGGGATCATTCCTGCAATCACGCACGCTGCTTGGTCTGACGTTGTTCGAAACCCGCTGCATACTCGTAGCGCGCTCAACCGGTATACAGTTCTTACTTCCTTTTGGATCACCTTGGTGCTTAGCATTGCGTTCGCCCATATTGGTGCGGCGTACAAGATGATGGAACTAACTACTCTAGAGACTAGAAGCCTTCTGCTCTGTCGTAGACCTCCAATATTGGGCATCATCTTTGAGAGCGCGTTGCTGACTATTGATGCCTTCTCAGCTGTGTATTTTAGGTGAGGTTTAAAGTTGAGTTTTCGGTCAATCATCACCCCCAAGTATTTGATGGTATCCTTGGACTGGATTGTGTGGTTTCCTAGAGTTACGTTTATTGTCTCCCTTTTACGCCTTTTGCTGATCAGCACAGCTTCAGTTTTCTGCTCTGCTAGTTCGAGTCCAGCGGTTTGAAGCCACTGTTTTATTCGACTCATCGTTTCATTTACGTACAACTCTAGTTCATCTGTGAAGCGTGCTACCACGACAACTGCAATGTCGTCTGCGAAGCCTATGATTTTAACTTCCTCGGGTACATCTAGCTCTAGTAGTCCATTGTACATCACGTTCCACAGTAAGGGTCCGAGGACTGAGCCCTGAGGAACTCCTGCTGTGACTTTGTGCCTTTTCGGACCATCGTCCGTGTCGAAGAATAGTTCCCTTTCCGTAAAGTAGCTTCCTATGAGTCTCAATAAATAGTCTGGAATGTTCAGTTCGGATAGCGAGCTCATTATTTGGGCCCAACTCGCTGAGTTAAATGCGTTCCTAATATCCAGCGTTACAACTGCGCAATATTTTTGCGAAGCACCTTTTCCTTCAATTGCTCGTCTAGCCAGATCGGTTACCATGCTGATGGCGTCAATTGTAGATCTCGCTTTTCGGAATCCAAACTGACGGTCTGACAAACCATGCTTTTCCTCGATTATAGGAAGTAATCTGTTGTAAACGATTCGCTCGAGCAGTTTACCCACCGTGTCTAGTAGACATATTGGGCGGTAAGATGACGGTTCCTCCGGGCTCTTATTTGGCTTTGGTATGAGAATCAGCTTCTGTTTCTTCCAGGGCGTTGGAAATACTCCCTCTGACACACATGTATTAAATACATCCGCAAACCTGTCCGGCACAGCCTTAATCGCGAGTTTGAGAGCTTTGTTCGGGATTCCGTCTAGGCCTGGTGCCTTATTGTCCCCCAGCTTCTTGCAGGCCTCCAGCAGCTCTTCCTTCGTCACCCTGGGTATTTCATCCACCTCTAACGGGGATGGTACTTCCGTCTGAGTATTCGCACTGTGTTGAGGGAATAATGATGAAGTTATTTCCTTCAGCAAGGCGGGGCAAGTGACTTGTGGCGATCTTTTTCCTTTGACGCGTGACATAACCACTTTGTATGCACCACCCCAGGGGTCTCTGTCTGCTTCTTCGCATAGTTGGGTGAAGCACTCACGTTTGCTCTTTACGATAGCCACTTGAAGGTTTTTTCGCGCTAGCTTATAAGCTTGTTCTCGTTCTGCGAAATCCGTCCTTCCTCTACCTCGTTGACTCTGCCTTCTGGCTCGAAGGCACTCGGTTCTAAGATCGTTTATCTCGGAGTTCCACCAGTAGTTCGCCCGTCTATTTTGGGTTATCCTACGCCTCGGCATCGAGGCGTCGCATGCTTGTTCTAACCGTGAGATGATTTCCTTTGCTTGCTCTGATGCCGATCCTTTTATTTCCTGGTCTTGTAAGACCTCTTTGAAAGCGTCCTCGTCGATTTTTTTCGTCGACCAACCAGTGGCCCCTACTTTTTTGACTCGTGGCTGCTTTACACGTATATTACCACGACCTGTGGAGAACAGGATAGCCTGATGGTCGCTATGAGTGTAGTGTTCGCTAACCCGCCATTTTAAGTCTCTTGCCAGACTGTTGCTGACAAAAGTAAGGTCCACTATCGATCCTGCTTCGCCCCTCCTGAAGGTGTTTACGCCTCCTGTATTTGCAAGAACAACGTCTAGTCGTGAGAATGCCTGCAGTAAAATGCGTCCCCTTTCATTTGTGGTTCGACTTCCCCAATCAACCGCCCATGCATTAAAATCGCCAGCTATGATTATTGGATTATGCGTAACTGCATCTATGACCAATTTATCTAGCATTAGCTTATATTGCTCAATTGTAGCACTCGGCGGAGCGTAGCAGCTGTAGATGTAAATTCCACCAATTTTGAGTCTTACAAAGTTTTCCACCGGGCTTGCCATGCCTTGTTGTATTGCACGGTTTCCGCATGCCCAAATCGCTGTTTGTCCAACTTTATCTGTTACCCACACGCCGCTATTTAAGTTCTTATATGGTTCGCTTATTATAGCGACATCAGCCCCGGTTTCGTAAATAGTTTGTGACAGCAAGTCTTGTGCCGCCTGGCAGTGATTTAGATTTATTTGCACTAGTTTTAATGACATGTCTTGTTGAGTGCCCTTTTATACATTGGGCATCTACTACTTCCTGCCACGTGCTTGCTATCTCTGCCTTCTATTTCTTTACAAAACATACATTCGGGTATTTTTTTGCAGTCTTTGGCTATATGGCCCTTCTCTGCGCATCTCCTGCATAGCTCTGATCTATCGTGTTGGCTGTTGCAAACTCTTGCTATGTGACCAAACTCGAAACATTTGAAGCACCTTTTTAATGCCACCTTTTCCCTAAGGCGGCAGATGACCCAACCGACTCGGATTTTGCCTACTGCTAGTGCCTTTCGCGCTGCTTCGACTGGGAGACTTATTGTAGCTGTTTTTGTACCACCGTATGCATTTCTAAGGCTCTTTATGGCAGTCTCTGGTATGTCTGCTATTTCAAGCTGGTCTATCAGCGCCGTGCAGATGTCCGTCTCCGTGGTTACCTCGTCAAGGTCTTTACACTCTATTAGTGTCTCGTTCCTTTTCATTTTAACCTCCGCTTGTTGACCCAGGGATTTCGCTACTTGGCTGTGGTAGCTATCTCTATTCCCCTCACTCGACTTCTTGATTTCCAGTAGCAGGTCGCCTCTTTGCGTTCTCCGAATTCGGCTCACGTTATCTCCCAACTCTTTAAGAGAAGGGTCTGATTTAATTTTACGAAGAATCTCCGCGTATGTAGCTTCCCCTTTCGCCGATATTATCATGGCATCTGGTCGACTTCTCGATTGAGGTTTTCTTTTTGCGTCTTTGACTGTGCCTTGTGCCGCTTTAATTGGTTGAGACTTTTCTTCTTTCGTCGGATTTTGGGGCTTCTTTGGCATGTCCCTTCTTTCTCCCGAGTCTTTCTTTGGCGAACCTTTCTGTCTCTTCGGTGTGTGCATCCGACTGTGGTTGTCACCCGTTATCTCTCTTCCCCTTTTTTGTGTTCGGTTGATGCTGAGCACTGGTTTAGGAAGCACTATCTTTGGCGTCGTTTGCGTTGCACTCTCCTCCTTTTTCGGCATTTGAGCGGTTTTTCGAGTTTCAGTTTCCTCTCGAGCCTTGTTGTAGACCCTTCTAATCGCGCGAATCTGCTCCTTGATGGCATGGTGTACATTATTTCGGTTCTTTACATATTCCATGAGCTCCACAATCATCACTCCTAGTTTGGAGAACGCATCTTCTTCGTTCTTGGTATTTTTCGCCATATCTACTTTCGGCGGTGTCTCCTCTGGTGTTTCCGCTTCGGCGGAAATCTCCATATTCTCCTGTTCCCATCTCTGTGGTGTCCCTGTTGGGAGCCCTATTGCAGTTTGAGAGGAATCCATCTCTGCGCCCTGGTCTCTCGTTGCGTTCCTCTTTTCCAGCAAGAGAGATTTGGGACTCCTTTCTAAGGGGGGAGATCTCTGCACCATGTTGCTTCGCCCAAAAGGGTTCGCATGGTCTTCTCCTATTTTCTCCCTGGCGTTTTCGTCGTTGTTTTTGATGTTTTTTTCTTTTTTATCCATTTTATTATATATGAGTATATATCCAGCGCATCGTGTGCAGGGGGGCGGGCCGTATTAGCCGAGAACGGGTGTACCCTCGGAGATTTTCTCCTACCCCAGTTCCCTGAGGCTCAGACCTACGCTTAAACAGTCCCGGACTCCGGACGGACCATTGCTCGCCCGTGGCAATGTAGACACTACTCCACATCCAATGCACACTTCCTGATCAGGGCCCGAGGTGGCTGGTCCCTGCCGATTCCCCACCGTCAGCACATCGGAAGAGTAAACTCACATCAGCCTTCCTCACACCGCATCAAAAGAAAAGAAATGCGGTGTTTTGTCTGGCACTCCCCGTGTGACAGCGGGGGCGGCAATCGTTCCTTAAATTTCGGCCGCACCTAACATGGTGACAGACGCCGACCAGTTAGCCGCCCAATGTGGGTCCGACGCTTCTGGGTTTTACGTTTCGTGATCGGTTTATCAGTTGCGACACTGGAATGTCCACGACTGGACAAACGGTCAGTGCT
>OZ035961.1:62067243-62162243 GCA_964034945.1 Chrysopilus asiliformis | reverse complement strand
TAAAACTTGTTCCAATCGGATTTTCATGTATGGGAGTTTTATGTAGAATCATATTCTAAATAACTTTTGTTCTTGCACTTTTTTGATAGGATGCACAATTTTTGAGATATTCGCGAAAAACATTTTCGTTCCTATGGGGGGTACCCCCCCCTAATGGTCCATTTTTGCCCATTAACGAACTTAGCTTCGCATTTTACGAAAAACGGATCTGTGCAAAATTTCAAGTCTAGCTCAATCCGTGCGCCCGCAATCCGCGCCACAGACGGACGGACAGACAGACAGACGGACAGACGGACGGACATGCAAAATTCAATTTTTTTTTATCATTCTAAACACATTGGTGTAATTCATTTTTGTGTGTGATGACGGGATCTTGGCGTTACAAACGGTAAGGCAAAGTTAAAATACCCTTTGGTTTCACCATACGGGTATAAAAACACACATTTATTTATTTTTAATATTTATTCTAGCTGAATCAGTCGAATTATAATTTGAATTGTACAAAAACAATTTTGGTTTTCATGAAAGTTGTAAAATATGCAACTAAATATGCATTTATGTGCAAATATGCACTAACGTGTCAAATATGCGAAATATGCAACAACTTATTCGCTTCTAAACTTATTGATTCGGATGAATAAAAAACTCCCGGAGCCGAAATCATAACGAGAAGAAATATGCAAGTGCATATTTTTGGCAGCTCTACTTATCAAGAATCTGGTGTTGGAAGTTCAAAATTCGAAACGGAAGATCCTGTAAAGTAGGCTACACATCTATTAGTTTTTGGGAAACTGATGGGAAACTGATTGGTGTGAACGTAAAAACAAACAACTGATGGGCAACTACGAAAAAATTCGTGGGCAAATCAGTTTTTTTTTAAAAACGGGTGGCCAACTGATTGGTGTGAACGTTCGCGTCAGTCGCGTCAGGCATCAGAACAGAACCAAATTTTATTTTTTGAGCTTAATGCAATAATAATGCATAAACACGCTCTCTCTTCATTATTCATCCTCACTGTTTGAATTCTGCCATCAAAATGAATGGATACTTTTCACAAAAAACTGTCACTTGCAACTGATAGATGTGAACGCATAACAAATTTATGGAAAACTGACAAGTGCCGTAACAGTCGCGACTGATTGAAAACTGATAGATGTGTAGCCTACTTAAGGATAACGTTTTTTTCCAAAAGTTTTTAAGTTATTTATGGTTTTTGGCATTCTAAAATTTATACAAAAAACCTAAGTCTGCTAGTATACCTTTAAATTAAAAGCCTTTTACTCACAGTGTTTTATGCTTTTTGAGTAAACTTCTCAATTGGCTCAAAATTCCCTGGGCACTTTTAAAAAGCCCGGGTACACTCAAAATGTCCCCAGACATTCTTAAAAAGATGGTGGATGGCAACCCATCTTACAAGACTTTAATGCTCGTAAAATGTTTGCAGTGTTTCGAACTTTTAAAATTTAATTTTTGTTTATAAAACCCCAAACTTAATACCATTAAAAAACTTGCTCACTAAATTATTATTGGAGTAGCACTGTACTTTTACAAATTCATTATTTTTTTTATTGACTGAAATAAATAATTGTATGCAATTTTTAGGTAAATGGCGCTCCAGTTCGGCATTCGAAACATACACAAGTTGTGCAATTAATTAAATGTAAGTAATTTTTCATGTTAAATAACATTTGCATGTATATGGGGAACTTTATATTTTACAAATAGGGGTGACCACTGATTTTGAATATTTCGAAAATTGGTAATTTAAAAAAATTGCTTTTTCGAAATCAGTTATTTTGAAAATATTTCTTGTAATAACGGCTTGAGATACGCGGTTCTAGTGAAAGACAAAAATTTAGTCGATTTTATTGTTTCCAACTTTTGCTATACATCGTACAAAAAAAAACATAACAAAAGCTATAATTATAATATTTTATAGGGCTTATAGGTCAAAAATAAAACAAATGTTTCTAATAGTCAATAAATATTTTTCTTTTACTTCTCGACGTTTCGCCTGTTTTCACTTGGCGTCTTCAGGAGCTATACATTTGAACACAAAATTTCTCATTAGGAAACAATACTATGTAATTAGAATCTAGTACTTACAATTTATTAACATTGATAAAATCACTATATATATAATTAAAAGTCAAAAATTGAAAATCAATAAAATCACAATTACTACATATATAATAAATTAAATTAACTAAATAAATTTGGCTACGGACGTTACAATTAAACTAAGCTTTTTCAAAAATTGCATATACTTAGCGGGGCCTTATTTGAGAACTGTTATTTTAAAATAGCACAGTATGTGGCGTTTACATCGTCCACCGTGTCTGACTTTCTATTCATGCTGTTTTTAGTACGATAAATGTGAAGAGCTTCTAGTATGTTTCTACAGCATGAATAGAAAGTCAGACACGGTGGAAAAATGAATTACACCAGTGTGTTTAGAATGATAAAAATAATTAATTTCTGCATGTCCGTCCGTCTGTCTGTCTGTCCGTCTGTCTGTGGCGCGGATTGCGGGCGCACGGATTGAGCTAGAGACTTGAAATTTTGCGCAGATCCGTTTTTCGTAAAATGCGAGGCTAAGTTCGTTAATGGGCAAAAATGCACCATTAGGGGGGGTACCCCCCATACGAACGAAAACGGTTGCATCTTATCAAAAAAGTCTAAGAACAAAAGTTATTTAGGATATGATTCTACATAAAACTCCCATACATCAAAATCCGATTGGAATAAATTTTAAAAAATCTTATTGGAAAGTTTGACTTCAAAGTGGAATTTTGGTACAACTGTTCGAATTTTGATTCGAATATCAGCATACGGGTTTTCAATAATTGCCAAATTGGCAATTATAGCTTTTGTTATGTTTGTTTATTTCAATTACTCTCAAATTTATGTCTTCTGAATTTATGCGTCAGCATTTTCTTTCCACAAAACGTGACGCTTTCCACATTGGAAAACCTTTCAACTTCCAAAGCTTTAAGCTTCAACTTCCACATTGGAAAACTTTTAAAAAAAGCACCTCAACTTTCAAAGCTTTCTGTTATGGTTTTTTCGATAATGATCATGTCCGAATTATACAAGGTCTGCTGGTTATTTTTTGACAGCCACCATTTTGCTACGTCATCGGCAAGAAATTCTTTGTAATGTTGATTGTGCGTACGGAGTTGTTTAGCTAGATGTTAGCTAGATTTGAGAATTAGGGAAAATTCCCATTGAGTCTTACACCGCACCGCGTCTTGATTAACAATTTTTCATCACAAGAAATATCTCACCGCAATGAGATTTTTTTGACAGCTGGGCCGAAAATCTCTTGAAATTTTAGTACTCAAAATGTCGATGAAAAGAAAACACCTAATCGCCTCTCTCGCAATTAATGCAATACGTGAAATTGAAAAGGCTGAAACAGAAGAACAGACGAAAAGAAAAACCTCTTAATGTTATATTCTCTTCCAAGGCTTTTTGTATCGTATTGTTTGTAAAAATTAGTTATTTTCGCAACTACTTGTCGGAAGAATTTAGATTCCGCCATCTTGAATTAGGAAATTCCAAGAAATTTTGCAATTGCAAGATTTCGTGAAACTTATCTCTGGGATTTTTTTTATCGCCGTCAACTCGAGCTCTGATTGGTCAATCAAAAATCTCTGCGATGAAAAATCCCAAATGAAGACACGGTGTTATAAGAATTTCTTGCCGATGACGTTAGAGCCAAGAGAGACTGAGCTGTCAAACAGACCTTGTATAATTCGGCCATGGATAATGATAATGAAGACCTCGGTGCAAAAAGCGGTCATCTCCACTTTTTCAAATTTTCAGGAGAGACAAAAAACATATTAGCTAACAATTTACAGTTTAAATCAAGCATGTATTCTTCCATCATTTTAATTTGAGATAAATCCAAATTTTTTTTGTTTGAAAAAGTTATGGACATAGCTGTTTCTTGCACCCAAGAGTAAAAAAGCGGTTTTTAAAATTTATTTATGACTACAAAATACAGTCCAGACTTGTTAACTAGCCTTTATTTAGTAAAAAACAAATAAAAAAATATTCAATTTAACAAAACAAAACTCCCAGAATAAAAAAAAAATCTTTGCAGCCAAATGTGCGCATTCGTTTATTCTTGCATTTGGCATCAATAACTCATTTTCGCAAAAAAGTGGACATGACCGCTTTTTGCACCGAGGTCTTGAATTTTCATTTTTGAAAAACTTTACAATAGAAAAAGTTTACTTCCACAACTGCACGAAAGAAAAACTGCGCTCAAAAAAAAAACTCGAGATATTAAAAAAGTCTGTTGGATTTACCAATTGCGCGTTTCAACTGCAGTTTTTTAATAAAGCTTCTTCTCTAAAAAAGATTTCTCACAGCTTGAACTGGTTGATAACAGCTGCTTTTTTTAATGATCCGGATAACAGATCCATATGGATCACAGCTAATCTATATATGTAATTGTTGCTCGGAGTGGCGATAGATGTGAAAACCAGACTAATGTTAATGATTTTAATTTACAAATTATGAAATATTAATTTTTGATACTACAAATAATTTCAAAATCCAAAAAAATTCTGTTATTTCATAGTTTAAGGTTATCACTTCTGTCGGCAGTCCCAATGACTGCTTTGTTTTTTTTTTTGCCTAATTTTTTAAATTTGGCTTCTAATTCTTTTTTTTTCTAAATTTCTAATAAACCTTATATTTTACTCCCTGCTCGGGCATTTGAATAACATTACTTATCAACTAATCACTTTCATATAGAAAAAAAAACGAATAAAAATTTCAAAATTACTTTCTTAGTTCCTCTGGGGCAAGTTGGACGGAGTTACTGCCATTGAGTTATTGCTATTGAGTTGTGCAACTGTCGAACCTATTCTTTTTCCACTGTCTTTCTTTTTTCACTATTGTCATCACCATTTTCGGTTCAATATTTTTAGTCCCTTAACCCTAATCAGCTCAGGCTAATTTTGTCCTTAATCCACGCAGGCGGTGACTCACAGTCCCCATACCGGAAAAATTGAATAATTCAATAATAAAATAAAAACATAACAAAAGCTATAATTGCCAATCTGGCAATTATTGAAAACCGGCAAACAGTTGTATCAAAATTCCACTTTGAAGTCAAACTTTCCAATAATTTTTTTTTATTTATTGTTCCAATTGGATTTTGATGTATGGAACTTTAATGTAGAATCATGTCCTAAACAACTTTTGTTCTTGCATTTTTTTGATAAGATGCACCGTTTTTAAGATATTCGCAAAAAACGTTTTCGTTCGTATGGGGGGTACCCCCCCCCCACCCTAATGGTCCATTTTTCCCATTAACGAACTTAGCCTCGCATTTTACGAAAAATGGACCTGTGCCAAATTTCAAGTCTGTAGCTCAATCCGTGCGCCCGCAATCCGCGCCACAGACGGACGGACAGACAGACAGACGGACAGACAGACGGACGGACATGCTAAATTCAACTTTTTTCATCATTCTAAACACACTGGTGTAATTCATTTTTGTGTGCGATGACGAGATCTTGGCGTTACAAACGGTAAGGCAAAGTTAATAGACCCTTTGGTTTCACCATACGGGTATAAATATTGTAAGTTTGGACTTTCTAATTCAGTTAATAATATTTATTTTTATATATTATATCATTCGCACTGTTTACAATTATTACATAAAATTGATTTCTGAGAATGTTCGTTGCAAACATTTTGTTTGCATTTGCATCAAATTTGCTTCGAAGCGCGACCCTTGGAATTTGGACACAGGTAGCAACGTTTTTATACCCGTATGGTGAAACCAAAGGGTATATTAACTTTGCCTTACCGTTTGTAACGCCAAGATCCCGTCATCACACATAAAAATGAATTACACCAGTGTGTTTAGAATGATAAAAATAATTAATTTCTGCATGTCCGTCCGTCTGTCTGTCCGTCTGTCTGTCTGTGGCGCGGATTGCGGGCGCACGGATTGAGCTAGAGACTTGAAATTTTGCGCAGATTGGTTTTTCGTCAAATGCGAGGCTAAGTTCGTTAATGGGCAAAAATGGACCGAAACGGTTTTTGTGAATATCTCGAAAACGGTGCATCTTATCAAAAAAGTCCAAGAACAAAAGTTATTTAGGATATGATTCTACATAAAACTCCCATACATCAAAATCCGATTGGAATAAATTTTAAAAAATCTTATTGGAAAGTTTGACTTTAAAGTGGAATTTTGGTACAACTGTTCGAATTTTGATACGAAAATCACCATACGGGTCTCCAATGATTGCCAGATAGGCAATTATAGCTTTTGTTATGTTTTTCTTTTGGGAAGCGCTACCGTTATTAGCTTCTTCACAATCCTGGATTGACGGTTGTACTAATTCACCCATAACACTTTTTAGCGATCGCGATAAGTAAGTAGTGTTACGGCGTAAAATGTGCGGAGTTATTAGTGCCATCGACAAACCTCTTAGATATAGTGGTCGCGTTTTCTGCTTTTTCGGGGCATTCCAGGCTGGATATTTTTTCATCCAAATCACATATGCTGCGATACCAGTAACATCGATTAGGTTATGGAACATAACAACGGGCCACCTGTTGGACTTTCTCTTCACGGAAAAAGCATGACACATCTGATCTAAAGTATCGACTGCGCCCTTAGTTGAATTGTAGTATAAGTTAACTTCAGGTTTGTTCTTATTGTTCGCATCGGTTGTTTTAGTAAGATGTGTCGTGGATAGAAACAAAACTGATTTATTTTTTTTGGGGACGTAGCTCACTAGCGACATGTTTTTTCTGAACCCAAATAAACTTGATCCCTGCGTTTATTAGGTAGAAATTCTTGTGGGAGGCAAGGTTTGTTTTACAAGTGCCAACACTTGTGAGGCCTCTGCTCAATAATTGATTTGCAAGATTATATGATGTGAAAAAGTTGTCGAATGTTAAATTTCTATTTGTCCGAGAGTAAAACTCGGACAGCATCAATACCACATTCTCTCCTAGATTAACTTCTATATTCTTTCCTTCTTTTCCAAGATAAGGAATACCAAATAGAGGATAGGATGTATCAGTATCACATATCCACCAGATCTTCATGCCATATTTATCCGGCTTTGATGGAATATACTGCTTGAACTGCACTCTACCTCGGAAAGGAACGAGTTGCTCGTCAATTGTTAGGTTGGCACCAGGGACATAAATTTTTCTCAGGTTGACCATTACAGAGTTCCAGAGGTCTCTAATTGGTGCAAATTTGTAATTTTGTCTCCTTGCCGATCTAGTTGATGGATCATCGAAACGCAAATGTTGAGAAATTTTGGCGAATCTATTTTGGGACATCGTCGCCCTAAACACTGGATGACCATGAATTGAATCCCAGAATTCAGAAAAATCAAAAATTCCTTCTTTTTTAGTGCCTGCGTAAATAAGCAGTCCCAACATGGCTTTGATTTCGATGCTGTCAGTCAACTCCCATTTTTGGCCATCCTTTGCTGTCCCATGGTTATTAGTATTGTTAACAATTAGATCGATTATTGTACTATCGAAAAAAAGTTGGAACGCATCATCTACGTCATCGATATGTTTCCCAGGAGGTAAAACCACTTTATCTAATTGACATTTTATGATGTTTTGTTTAACCGCTCTTCTTTGATCAAATGGTTCAGCACTCCATTCGGTTCCATCTCTTCCAAAATATTTTTTACTTTCTGGTTCACCATATATCAAATCACCAGTTGACAGAATTTCATCAGGCAATTCTTCAAAGGTTTCTACGCAGTCTATCTCACTATCATCACTATGCAGACAATCAAAATCACCCTCGTCATTTGCTTCAAAATCACTATTGTCCGAATCAGCTTCAATCGCCCTTCGTATTTCCTCATTTGTGAGTTGATGTTTTCGAGCCATTTATTCAATCTTTATTGGTAGATCCTTATATAAAAAATGTACTTTTCTAACACTTCGTACAACTTGAATCACAAAATAACTTTAACTGAATTGTGAAACTATTGCGCTCTCATATATAGAAACAGAAGCAAAGTCAGACCAAAATAACGGTATCTAAAGACAATGCGCCTTTGTTTCCTGGTAAAACTGTTACGGTGTCTTTGAGTCACCGCCTGCGTGGATTAGGGGTAAATTTCATAAAAGCGAAATATTATTGTTGTAGTAAAAAAATTTAAATTTTTTTTTCGTTTTTAAATAGTAACACATGGATCAATAAGTCCCGAGACTAACCCAGAGATGACGCTCGTAGTAAACCAGTAACCACGTCTTTCTAGAGTACTAACCTTTGCTTGAAACGTGTCAAAATTTTAAGTCGATCGGACCAGAAACAGCTGAGTTATCGAGGTTGGAGTAAAGTCGTTTTGTAGTTTGTTTAACACGTTGACGGACAGTAGAAACAAGTGAAATTCGAAAATTGACACTATATGTTTTTGTAATTTTTAGAATATTAGAAGTATAGTTTTACTCTTTCTGCTTAAATACACTTAATTTTGATTAATTCAGCACCTTTAATTAGGTTGCGGCTACAACCGTCATGGCGCCAGCGGACTCTAGACACTATGTAATGGGACGATGGCGGCTATAACAGCAAAAATTTAAAAACGTAAATGACAGGTTTAATGACTGAAATAAGCAATTTTTTGTGAGCAACAAAGTATTTTTGGGAGTTTTACACGAAATGTTAGTTCATGATCAAACAAAAATAAATAAATGACAAATAAATTTATTATAATTTTATAATTATTATAATTGAAGAGAAAACAAGATCGCACTACTCCGTTCACAACCACGTGCATACTCAATGTGTTAACCTTGCATACTAAATTTTTTTTCGAAAACATGACACTAGGCTTCTACTTGTACGCTGGTAAATGCACATTTGTGCTGCTACAGCCGCAGTGTCTAAAAACGACCGTTTCGTATTGGACGGCTATTGCCGTCATGTCACATAGTGAACTTGAACTTGACGGCTATAGACGCAACTGTCCGTCAACGTGTTAAAAAATGGAAAAAACCGAGTTTCGTGTTCTGATAAAACATTGTTTTTTAATGGATAAAAACACCGTGCAAGCGAAACAATGGATTGAAAAATGTTACCCGGACTCTTGTCCATCAAAAGCAACGATTTGTCGGTGGTTTGCCGAGTTTAAACGTGGTCGTACCGACACAAATGACGCGGAACGCTCGGGTAGACCTGTGGAAGCCGTTACACCGGAAAATGTGAGTGAAGTGACAAAAATTATAATGAAAGATCGTAAAGTGAAGCTCCGTGAGATTGCTGAGATAACACAGATATCATATGGAAGTGCATTTACTATCCTTCATGAAAAATTGAGCATGAAAAAGGTTTTTTCCAAGTGGGTGCCGCGATTGCTTTCGATGAAACAAAAACAGCAACGAGTCGATGATTCAGAAAGCTGTTTATCGCTATTTACTCGCAATAAAAAAGATTTCTTGCGTCGTTACGTGACCATGGACGAAACATGGATACATCACTACACTCCAGAGTCGAAGCGGCAGTCATCTGAGTGGCGCACAGCTGGCGAAAGCCGTCCGAAGCGTCCGAAAACGCAGCAGTCAGCTGGCAAAGTCATGGCGTCAGTTTTTTGGGATACGCATGGCGTGACGATTGTATCACCCTAAAAGGTGATTATATTGATGAATAAAAAAAAATTTTGCAAAAAAAATGTTGTTTTCATTGTTAGTCTCGGGACTTATTGATCCATGTGTTATTGGCTTAAAATAACAAAGTCAAGGAGCATGAATGCAATAACTTTTTTAACATTCGTAACAATCACTCTCAAAACTGCAACGGTGACTCAAAGTCACCGGGTGTGCGGATTAGGGTTAATTATGTTTACTTTCTTTGAAAATTATATATTTTTCTCTAATTATCTTTTTTATTTTACGATAAATTTTTTTCACTTTAATCTAAAATATTCACTGTTTACACGGTTTTTCCTATTTTCGCTTCCTTTTCCATTCGACAATAATATTGAATTACTTTGTCTTATATGATGACAAAGTCACCGGCTGCGCCAAGTGTCGTGAGGACGTCGTTTTCGATATCTGCATGCGCTTGTTAATTTGGTTATTCAGCAGCGCATTTAAATATTTTCCCATAAGAAATTGTGGAAACGGAAACTGGCTACGGCAGAAGGATTGACTGAATTGGCAGAAGGATCTATACATCCATCTGTATAGAAGTGTACTGTATCACAGTTTTGGTTCATACCATCCTCCCATTGTTGTCCGGTAGGGATGATAGTGGTGAACTTTTTCTCAAAGACAGGTTTGGGTATAGTATAATCTATGGCCCTTATTATGAATGTCATTTCATAATTGATAAGTTGACAATTATCAACAAAGTTGATAAGTCGGTATTACGAATGTCAATCTGTGTCAACTTTATTGATAGCTGTCAATCGTTCTCAGCAACCACAAATTTTTGATTGATAGAAGACAAAGGTGAAAAGAGTTATTTTTTGATTATGAAGGGACTGGTTGTGAAGAAAACATGTTGCTAACAAGAAGGGCTATACGAGATAACTCCAACCCGTTGGAATTAGGTAATCTGATGTAATTTGTTTGGTAATGTTTTTCTGAAGTGTATGTCTGAATTGAATATTTTTCAGGTTCATACAAAATTTTCGTTTGTCGAAAGAAGCCTTCAGATAGTATTTATTCGAAGAACTCGACAGCAAACTATTATCTAGGTCAAGACAACGAGCTGTTACAAATATTATAAAATTGGTAGCTGTTTTGAGATTTTTAGCCCACCAATTTGTTCAACTGGTTTCTACGGCTCATAATTTTGCTCCTAGAAAATGATATTTTATTATATTTTGCTAGTAATTGTTGTGAGTCCAAGCCTCACATAAATCATAAAAAGGGATCAAATTTCATTTCAGTAGTCGAATGAACTCAAGTGCCATATGCATTTGAAGAAAAGTCTTTCGACACGTGCTCACGTGCCACTTAAATATTAAGCGAGTCATGGCCATATTTCATGGTCAAGTGTAAGCAATCGATGGGTCAAACATCTGCATTAAGCATATGGAATCGATTTATCGAAGTTTGCACTAGTCAGCAGAGTATTGAGCGATCATGGGAAAACTCAAGTGGTTTTCCGGATGCCCGTGTAGACTCTGCTAACCGATGATAGAAATATCGGAATGCGCTACCTACCAAATATTTTACGTGCATCTAATGATGGGAAAACTCAAGTGGAAGAAAACTGAGTTTTCGGATGCGCGCATGAATTGGTTGATCGAAGATCAATCGAGGAGTTGATTTTTGGAGATTGACAGAGTCAGTCTTGTTCGATCGTCGGAACGAGCAGGTCAAAATATATGTAACCAGTGAAAATATTAAGTAATGTAAAATAGTGAATATAATAAGTAATGTAAAATAGTGAATATAATAAGTAATGTAAAATAGTGAATAGAATAAGAAATGTTAAAATAAGTGATGTTACAAATTAAACAGCTAAATAAATAACCTGTTAACTAAGAAACGTTATGGTGTTTTAATGAGTGTAAGATACAACATTATCTGCGGATAACATAATAATGCAAAAAATACTTACATTTTGTAAGAAAACAGACTTTTCGAGGACGTTGTGACTACAACAAAGTTCTCAATTGAATTTTTGATAAACGTCAAAACCATTTCATTCACAATGGTGAAGAATTTTATCAATCAGTGTTAGTAATACCAAAAGTTGTTTCAATTGATAAATTTTGTGAACTATCAATCGTTGATAGTTGACATTCATAATAGGGGCCTATATTGCTCGGAATAAGCCAAGGATTCTTGAGAATGCTGAAATGTCACTTTGAGTAGTGTGCTACGCTATCGAGACCTTTAGCCTGATTGCTGCATGGGCCGCTACTTGTCTGCCATAAATGTCTAGGGGAACCAAGTGTAGTAGGATTTCCAGTGCATTCGTAGGAGTTGTTCCCAGTCCTCCATTAATGCACAATGAAGCCATTATTTGTACTTTCCCTAGTGAATCTCAGTGTACCGTCTTTTCAAAAGCTACTCACCTTAAAATTACCCCCCGTACAGAAGTATGAATCTGATAACTGACGTGTAGAGCCAGTGGACCTGGTGCGGTTTCATTCCCAATTTCGATCCCATAGTTCCCTTACACGAATAGAGTGCCATGAAAGCTTTTAGACCCTTTCTTTAGTATTGAGTTTTCAGTTGAGCTTTATATCTAGAATGATTCCCAAGTAAGGGGTGTAACATAAGTAAATCCATTCGCAGTTTTTCTGTTTGGTTGATTAATTACCGAGTAGATAAGGGTGAGTGATACAATATTTTAAAGCTTATTAAATTCTTATTATTTGCGAATATTTCCAATATTTATTTAGTATGTTAATTTCCAATGACGAGAACCTCAAGAGAAAACATTGCAAAACATGTTTTTCACTTCTATCAAAATGTTGCAGGATCACTCATAATTTTGTGGATGAGGGAATTAAGTACAATACCTTATGGATTATGATCAAGAGATTTAAGACTAACGGCGCACTATGGGGCCAAAGTGCCATTCGGCGGCCAAAAATACATAACTTTTGAACGGATCAATATTTTTGAATGGGGTTTTTTTTGTTGGCTAGATAAATATCCAAGCTTTATTTCCTAACAATCTGATCACCCCCTCCTCTCCCCTCCCCACCTATCTGCATTTGAAATCAAAAATTACCAAAATCTCGAGAACGGTTGGTCGTACAGAAAAAATCATTAATGACGAAAATATTTAGAATGTCATTTTACATATGTGTCTATTAGGTTCAAAACGAGTCTACTCCACTATAAGCGATTTCGAGATAATGCAGAAAAAGCTATAGTTAATGTATGCACCAACCAACCGAAATCTCTGCATCTTCAAATTAAAGTGCAACATCATAAAAGCTAATATTATAAGTGTCATAAATCAGAAGCACCTAGGTTTTCCAAAATTTCAATATTTAATTTGGAATAGAACCACTTTGACGCTAACCCCTTGTAATAGAACCGCTTTGAAAATAATGAGCGTGGAATAGATGACTTTTGAACATAACAAATAAATTCAAGTCAATTCAAGTCAAGTAAAAAATGTTTTCCCTTTCTTCATATTATTATTATTCATTTATTACACAGTAAACTTCTTAACAAGTAATGTTTTTTATACCCGTATGGTGAAACCAAAGGGTATATTAACTTTGCTTTACCGTTTGTAACGCCAAGATCCCGTCATCACACACAAAAATGAATTACACCAGTGTGTTTAGAATGATAAAAAAAATTCAATTTTGCATGTCCGTCCGTCTGTCTGTCCGTCTGTCTGTCCGTCTGTCTGTCTGTCTGTCTGTCTGTCTGTGGCGCGGATTGCGGGCGCACGGATTGAGCTACAGACTTGAAATTTTGCGTGGATCCGTTTTTCGAAAAATGCGAGGCTAAGTTCGTTCATGGGCAAAAATGGCCCATAAGGGGGGGGCGGGGGGGGGGGGGGGTGGAGGGGGGGTACCCCCCATACGAACGAAAACGGTTTTTGTGAATATCTCAAAAACGGTGCATCTTATCAAAAGAGTGCAAGAACAAAAGTTGTTTGGGATATGATTCTACATAAAACTCCCATACATCAAAATCCGATTGGAATAAATTTTAAAAAATCTAATTCGAAAATTTGACTTCAAAGTGGAATTTTGGTACAACTGCTCAAATTATGATACGAATATCACCATACGGGTTTTCAATAATTGCCAGATTGGCAATTATAGCTTTTGTTATGTTTTCACCCTAACTATGATGACAAATAATGATATAAAACAAATAGGGAATGCAATACCGGTATTATCATTTTACAAGACCGAACTACCGGTATACACTCTCGAAAAAATGGAGTCGATTACGCACCGAAAGGGAGTTTGAGGGAGTCCATCACCTATTGGAGAAAATCGAGCACCGGGCTAGGAGTTCACAACAATTCCGTATGGGTGTTAATTTTTAACAATTTTTCGGTGTTAAACCAAACTTATTACCAAGAAAAAAACCTTGCAAATTCTCTTTTTTTGCAAGTATTTGAGATGTTTTGAGTTTTTTTTCGTGTTTCCAAAGTTAATATTGACTTGTTAAAAACTTTTCTTGCATGTCTCTGCCGGGACTCGAACACGGGACCTCTCGAATTGTAAACCATTTGCCTTCCCAATAGGCTGTTGAAGCCAATTGGTAAGCCTCTTCTAAACGTGAACACCCTTTACAATTAAATAACTCCTAAAAGGAGTTGTAGTGAATTTTTGACTCCTTTTCGGAGGTCATTTAAAATTTAGGTCAAAACGGTGTTAAATTGAATATTTAGCTCCGTAAAATACAAATGTAAAAATAACTCCGCGCTACGGTGTTAAACTTTTAGCTATGTTTTCAGGCGGAGTTAATTCGTCCCCGGATTTTTTCGAGAGTGTAGAGATTACCTCCGGTATTGTATTCCCTAAAAACAAAACTCTTAATTTTACCTTTTCGCGCTAAAATAATTTTATGCAAAAATACTCACTTTGATTATATTTTCTGCCTTGGTTATTAGTTGCAATGGGAATAGCACCACTTTGATACTCAATGGAATAGGCTCGCTTTGATTCTTACATACATAGGGAATAGAACCATTTTGAAACTAAACCGCATTTTCAAACCGATTTTTAACGGTGTAAAACAGTTTTGATCATAACCAATGGTTAAGTAAGTTGTGGGAACCAACAGTGGGAAACAAAATCAATCGTAACCTCATTTTTTTCAAAAATGGAGTAGACTCGTTTTGAACCCAATAGACACATATATCGTCAGTACATGAAAATCGAATAGGAGCAACTTTAATACCCTATATGATGAAATAATCAAAACTATAGTATTTGTTGTTGTAATATTTTTTTTGGTTTTGTTTTAAAGTTGTTTTCTAAATGTTATTAAAAAATATAGCATTTTTAAAGACAACTATTTTTAATACGATTATTTTAATACATTTTGATACAAATACACATGGCTAAAATTACATTAAGTTGAGGAAAAATTATATTCTAATAATGTCTTGATCTTCGTCGAATTTTAACAATTGTAGGATTTCTTGATCTTCCTCGTCATCCAATTCATCTTTTGCATTTGTCCATTTAGAACGCAGAGAAGCCAAAAATGGATCTGACGATAGAAGTAATATGTTCATCAAATCTTCATTTTGGTTGATTCTATGGTTTTTTCTAGTGTTGGTTAGTCTAAAATGTCTGTAGTCTTTATTTTTCGATTCCTGAGCTTCTTCTGAAAGCTCCCCGAGTGGTAAAATGTTTTTTTCAATTATCAGCTTGCCATGGAAAAGCACTTTATGCATTGTTGCAGACATATTTCTCCAATTGTAATGTCTATTATACAAATCAGCTGTGGACTTGGCATATGATTTGAATTTATCTGGATTAATATATGATTTGAATTTATCTGGATTTAGCACCGATAATATAACTTCAACATATATACATATGTATATCTAAGATATTGATTTTTATTGCTCTATATATTCATAGCACCAGGTCGACCGAGCCTTGCTCGGCGATCTCAAAATTCTCCTTCTGCATCTGTCACTGAATAATTGAATCCGATTGTAATTGCAACATGATTCGTATAATGAGGTTGAGGGAACTTGATTGTTTTGTAATTACTATTTATCGCTGCCGATAGATATCTAAAAAGTGATATTTTTAGAATACATATCGCAAAAGCTTACTCCCTAGCAATATTACGAATTTTCATTAAGATACCTTCACGTAATTCGAAGACACCAAGCGAGGGGTATCGAGGGGAGGGAAGAGTCAGGTTTGTATTGGAAAAATCGAAAGCCCTTAGTCCGCTTAGTAATACTGTAAAGTTGCATTAAGATCGGACTACACAATTCGAAGATACCAGGCGAGGGGTATCGAGGGGAATTTTCTCAGAGGTGAGACCTATCTAGATCGATTCCTTGTCCCCGAAAATCCCTTACCCCCAAGTTTCGTGAAAATCGTTTGGCGGGTTTTCGAGATCGTTGTGCAGTCATTTCTCGTATTATATTATAGGATAAGATTACCAGTTTTAAACGGTTTTACTGTCAAGAACGGTGATATTTAATGGTTTCACTGTATGCTGGTATGGAAAATATTCCGCTTTTCTGTATACTAAAAGAAATTAAAACAATTTCCTAGCGTATTAGACGAAATATTTTTGTCCATTGTTGTGACAAAGTAAGACATTTTTAAAAAAATAATATGTAAAAAATCAGACTTTTGTTTACGGTGACCAGAGTTGCAGGTAGTAGCAGATGAAATATGGATATTTTGAAAGGTATTGACCTTGGCTATCATGTCCAACTGACGCCTGACCGGTACAAGCCGGTACATTTTTTGCAGAGCCATATATATACAAAATTTCGCGAAAAAAATAGTATTTTTAGAATGCCCAGAATTCCGGGACAACAATTTAAAGAAAAAAATGTAGTACTACAAATTTTTAATTTTTATTATAATTGCCTAAATATGTCCTCAGGTTGATGATAAAATCGATTTTTCTGTACTAAGTGACTTAATAAAGTTCAAAAAATTTGTTGAAAATTCGAAAATTGAAAAAAAAACCAGAATTTTTACCAACTTTGACCCCATGGCGTTCGGAAATTACTTGTCCCAGGAGAGTGTCCTTTTGGATTTCTAGGTTCCTAAGAATTCTCAACGCAATGACATAACCGAAATCCTTCAAAGGCAGAACTCAAAATTTGTATTTTTGGCCGCCGAATAGCACTTTGGCCCCAACGTGCGGCGGGCCAAATTGCAAAAAGGTAATTGGTCGACCCGCTGTCAAATCAACTAAAATTGTCAAGAAAATCAAAAAAGTGTTTGAAGATGATCTAAATATTTCTGTTCGAATAGTGACTAAGAAATTGAAATTTGACAAAAGAAAAAAGGTAAATTTCCAAGACGGTTTTTGATTTGGCAGGCAATGGACGAGAACGGAAATGTTTCAAGGCTATACTTTTCAACGGGCACAATGACGTCACAGGTCTACTTAAATGAATGTGTGAAGTAAATATTAATACCATTTACTCTCGAACATCATGATTTAAGTGAAATTTTGTTCTGGCGTCGAATTTGTATAAAAAAAAGAAAATGCTCCCAATGTTCCACAAGCTCGAGGAATAGAAAGATTTTGGGCTTTATGCAAATCCAGATATGGTAGTCGAAAAATTCCACCAAAAAATTTAAATGGGTTCAAAAGAATTTGGACAAAAACCTCAAATGAAATTGCACAGGAGTCAGGAATTCCAATAATGGAGGCTGCGCGCAAGACGAGGGTACACAGGTTTCCGGCAAGCTCTAATGGATAAAAATAAATAACATACATTTCTAACTTATTGTCTGTAAAATTTAATAAAATAATATTAATAAATGACAAAGCTATTTGAAGTTCAAATTTATGGATTTACTTGTGGCACACCCTTTACTTAGCCGTATCTGCCCAGGCTAGGTTGACACCATTTATGGCGGGTGGGTCAATTTGAGGAACCTTATACTTCCTGGTGAAGAAGGCTATTTCGATTTTTTATACCCGTATGGTGAAACCAAAGGGTATATTAACTTTGCCTTACCGTTTGTAACGCCAAGATCCCGTCATCACACATAAAAATGAATTACACCAGTGTGTTTAGAATGATAAAAATAATTAATTTCTGTATGTCCGTCCGTCTGTCTGTCGGTCTGTCTGTCTGTCTGTCTGTCTGTCTGTCCGTCTGTCTGGGGCGCGGATTGCGGGCGCACGGATTGAGCTAGAGACTTGAAATTTTGCGCAGATCCGTTTTTCGTAAAATGCGAGGCTAAGTTCGTTAATGGGCAAAAATGCACCATTAGGGGGGGTACCCCCCATACGAACGAAATCGTTTTTTGTGAATATCTCAAAAACGGTGCATCTTATCTAAAAGTGCAAGAAGAAAAGTTATTTAGAATATGATTCTACATAAAACTCCCATACATCAAAATCCGATTGGAATAAATTTTAAAAAATCTTATTGGAAAGTTTGACTTCAAAGTGGAATTTTGGTACAACTGTTCGAATTTTGATACGAATATCACCATACGGGTCTCCAATGATTGCCAGATTGGCAATTATAGCTTTTGTTATGTTTACGGGTCAATCCGCATTTTTTTGTCCACCTATATAGTTTTAAGTCAACATTCTGTGTTAGCAGAATCTCGCAGATGCATTCCTCAGCTTTGAGTTGATAATCCTGCTTGTTAGCATTAGATTTATCAGCTCGCTTAAGTGCTCCTGTACTCCAAGACACTGTAACGTTTCCATGATAGTACCGGGTAAGACATAAATGGCTCCCTCAGTGTCTAAAATGGTCACCATAGTTTATTCTTTAAGGTCCAGTAATTTTTCTATTGTGTGGACCAGAGTATGCATGGCTGTTTCTACGGACTTATCTTTGCAGTATGCGTGTTGTGATGTAGATAACCTATTGGTTCAATCCAGGGGTGGGCTAAGTCAGAAACCTTCTGAATTTCTGCTGGAATGATACCGTCTGGTATGGATTATTTAAACGGTTTATAGCTTTTGATTTCCCATGTAATTTTTGTTTTGCTCAAAAGCTTGCTATGAAGTCTGTTATCGTCTCTACTTACCGGAGTTTCCCTTTCAGGTGCGGCCTTCTAGGGAAGTGAGTGTCCAGGAGTTCTAGGGCGTCCAGGCTAGAACTTGCACACGGTTCGTTATCTTCCCTCAGATAGCTGGGTATATTGGGACTAGTTGAGAGGAAGCCTAGCAGCTTCTGAGGATTCTTCTGTCTTCCCACAGAAGAGTTCCTATGACTTACGCTGGACCTTTCTCACCTCTTTCTTAAGGATTCTCAGTTTCGCCTTGTAGAAAACCCAGTCCTGTTGCATTTTTGTCCTTTTGGCTTTGTTGAAGAGCGTACGACTTTACTTTCTCAGAATCATAAGTTTGGGGGACCACCGAGGCAATCTCTTTTTGCCTCTGGGTTTACTTTCCGAGTTTACTTTCCAGGCAAATGGGCCCACTACTAAGTCCTTCATCACAGAGCTTCCTGAACTGTGTAAGGAGGCTTCGGATAGCTAGTAAGTAAAAGTTAGTTAAACGTATCCCTATACAACCCTCAATTTGTCCTTTTGCGATTTTTAAAAGTCTGTGGAGTTGGGGTTTGTATTTCAAGGTCGTATTGAATATATTTGTGGTTTGAGAAAGAGTGTTCCTTCGAAACCCTGTAGTCCTGAAGTGGTATTCCGTAACTTGATTCAAACGTTTGTTTCGAGTTAGAAGAAAAAGTGGTATTTACTATCTCGGTTTCTCTCTGTCATTTATCGCAAAAAAACATTTAAAATGTTAAAATTTTGTGTTGAGAACTGAGCGATGGGGTCTTGAGCGATTCAAAATACATTGAAACCTCGATACCGTATACCCTCAGTACTGTATACCCCTCAATAGTGTATACCCCACAGAGAAAGTGTCAGGAGAAGGCAATGGGGGCGAAACAGCAGAAACTTCTTAAGCAACAAACAATAACTTCTTACTTTGCTAAATAACTTTGTAAATTAAATGTATAAATGAGAAAAACATTGAAAAATGTATTCTCTGTTTTTTATAATTAAAACCATAACAATATTTTCTTGTCTTATAATACCCCTCGATATTGTATACCCCTCGATACTGTATACTACCCCGGTTTGATATCGGTATACACTAACGAGGTTTCAATGTACTTTAATAAAAAAGAGCCATATCCAGCCCTAAGGGTCAGTTGATGACAGTTACTGAGACATGATTGATCTTATCAATTGCCGTGTTCCTGACGATTAGACTTGCGCGACTAAAAATATGAGTTTTGTGTACTTGACATTCGTTTCATAAATTTGTACATTTGCGCACAAAATTGTAATTACTTAATCGTTATCAACGTAAACATAATAAACCATTTCGTCGATTGCAACAGATCTGGTGCGAATAGCTTTTATATTTTGTGTTATTTTTGAAGTGATAACTTCTTTAGGCGCGTTGGGCGATTTTTGGATGGGTAAAAACTTATGGTTTGGCGTCAGCATTTGCTTTCCACAAAACGTGACGCTTTCCACATTGGAAAACCTTTCAACTTCCAAAGCTTTAAGCTTCAACTTCCACATTGGAAAACTTTTAAAAAAAGCACCTCAACTTCCAAAGCTTTCTATTATGGTTTTTTCGATAATGATAATTTGCTACAACTGCACGAAAGAAAAACTGCTCTCAAAAAAAAAAAACTCGAGATATTAAAAAAGTCTGTTGGATTTAACAATTTCGCGTTTCAACTGCAGTTTTTTAATAAAGCTTCTTCTCTAAAAAAGATTTCTCACACCTTGAACTAGTTGATAACATTAGGTAATCTTTGCAATGGCTTGCATTCCAATTTAAGAATCTTGCCATCTACACATTTTTACGTAAATCGATCTACTCATTGAAACGTTCTTTGCGGTTTTTTTCCAAATTATTATTTATAAACAATTTCACCATTGCAAGCTTACGAAAAGGTATTGTTATATAATTAGTGTTCCTAAATATCATTTCCCATATTTGTTTAGATCCTCGATCCTACGTGGAAAATTTTTGAAATGTTTTCAGACGCTGGTAAAAGGAAAAGACAAGAAGATGATGAAGAATCGGTAGGAGCGGATTCCGCTGATGATGACATAAGTCAAAAACAAATTTATGAAAATAAAAACAAAATGAAACTACAAAAACATAAAATTAGGTCTCAGCGATATAGAGACAAGAACAAGAAAAAAAAATATATACAAATTCACAAATTTCTAAACCACTAACAGTTGAAGAACAAATTAAACGTCGTAAAGAAAAAACCAAACAATACAGTCAGACTTATAGAGATAAGAAAAGAGCCACTAATTTGATTAGCTTACAGACAGATCGCTCCTCAAAACCCGTTGTAAAGCATGTTTCTAAATGTCTGAATTTCCATTATTCACAAATTGCTGGCCCATCAACAAGAAATGTGCCATTTGTCCCACCAACTCATACTGGTGGCCTATCTACACGGAATTCAGATTATGATGACGAAATTGACAATGCTATTCCTTCAAAAGTTCAGATGAATTATGTCCCACAATTAAATGATCCAATAATAACAAACTATGGACCAAGTACCATTCTTCCACGTGATGTCTAAAGTAATACTCAAAACATGCATTCTCAACATAATCTACCTGCACAAACTACCTGCACAAACATCTTACCAACAAAATTCCATTGCACATCGAGAATTTCAAAAACATTTTTTTGAAAATAATTTTGGCCATGCTTGTGACATTTGCGATAGGCTAAAACGATTTGAAAATTTTTGTGAATAACAATACAACTCCCAATATTGAATTTTTAAGAACAATGCTTAGAAATGTTAATTTTGCTGAGGTGAAAATATGCTCTACTTGCTCAACAACAATTAAAAAGAATCGTGTTCCACCACTTTCGATATATAACGGATTTAAATATCCTCCCTTTCCGGAAAATCTTAAAAACTTTCCATTAGATTTATTAACAGAAAGACTTATATCTCCGAGAATTTCATTTATGCAAATTAGAAGACTTCGACATGTTCACGGTCAATTTGGAATATATGGGCAGGTGATAAATGTTCCAATAGAAGTAAATACAATGGTACGTACATTGCCAAGAAATGTAGATGACGATCATAGCATTACGGTTCACATCAAGAGAAGGAAAATACACAAATCCAGCTACGTTTATGGTATAGTTAACAAAACAAAAATTAAAGCGTGGTTGCGATACGTGAAATATACACTTCTTTATACTTCTTATGGCATTGCGGTTGATGATAGCTTCTTAAACGGCCAAGATCATGTACAAGATGAAATCATCTACGATAAAGATGGTGACAATGACATTTCAGAACGAATACCAATTGACGAAAGCTTAATAGCACAGCAACAAACATTAATGTGGAACGACGAAATGTACTTAAGAATTGCTCCTGGAGAAGGTAATGTTCCCATTAGTTTAATATTCGATGAACATGCAGAGGAATTATCTTTTCCGCAAATATACTTGGGTCAATTTAGAACTTTTCGTGATGGCCTTACTGTCACACCTTTTATGATGGCAACAAGTGAACCTAGACGATCTGACAGACGAGGAGTTACCCCTCACCATTTGTTATACTTGGCCATGAAAATAATGAGAATAAGAATACGAGATTCACTTTCTATTGCGTTCAAACATGTTGGAAAAGGCACCACTATCACTAAAGAGCAAATAGAATCTGAAAATTACATACAAGGTTGTATTGAAAGTAATTTGGCTTTTCTACGCACGATCCCGAATTTAGCATATTATTGGTCAGAAAAGAAAAAGGATCTCTTTGCAATGATTCGACAATATGGTAAGCCAACAGTTTTTTTTACAATAAGTGCTAACGAAGTAGGATGGCCCAAATTGCTACAATTATTGCATAATTTAAAAAATAGCTCTGAAATATCGGTTGAAGATGCAGCCGCTTTACATTTCATAGACAAGAGTACACTTATTAATGAAGACGCTGTTACTTGCGCTCTATATTTCAATAAGTTGGTCAATGTTCTCATGACAATGCTGCAATCAAAAAGATTTAGTCCTTTCAAGAAATATAGAATTTTGCATTTCTTTAAAAGAATCGAATTTCAACATCGGGGTAGTCCACATGCGCACATTTTAGCTTGGCTAGACAATGCTCCCGAAGACGCACTTGGAAAAGATTACAATAAAGCCATCGATCTCATAGACTTCCTTATATCAGTATCTGCAGCAGAAGCATCAGGTAATATTAAACTACAAACACACAAGCATACTTTTACATGTTACAAAGGAGTAGCATCAAAAATAAAGCAAAAATGTAGATTTGAAGCGCCTTTTATGCCAATTAAGACAACAATGATTTTGACACCGATGAAACACACCGAAGATGGATTTAAAGAGTGTAAAGCAAAATATAATGCTGGCAGAAAAAATTTGGAAAATTATGAATACGATAATTTCCAAACATTTTATGAAGATAACAATATAAATTCAGATCAGCAATATGTTAATATCATTCGCGCAGGAATCAATAGACCAAGAGTTTTCCCAAAGCGTCAACCTCATGAAAAATGTCACAATCCTTTTAATCCATTTATATTGAACATTGTCAAATCTAATACAGACTTTCAATTTATAACAGAAGAGTATTCGTGCGCCGCTTACGTCGTGGAATACGTCAATAAAACGAATAGAGGTGTTAGCCACTTACAAAGGAAAATAATTGAAATCATGGATGAACACCCTGAATTCGATATATTTGAAACCACTAAAAATATTAGTATCAATATTTTAAATCACACCGAGATAACAAGTCAAGAAGCTGCCTGGTATTTATTGAGAGAGCCTATGTTAAAAAGTTCAACCATTATTGTCTATATACCGACTGTATGGCCCATTGAAAGACAAAGAATTAAAAAAAACCATGAAGGAATTGAGTGAACTGGACGATGATTGCACAGATGTATGGAAAGAAAATTGGTTCGACAAGTATGAAAAAAGACCTGAAGGCTTAGAAAATATTTCTCTCGCGCAATTCGTTTCTAAGTACAACAAAAATAACAAGGGACAGACAGTATGTCAAACGAGATGAACCGAGAGTAATACGTTATCGCAATTTTGCTTTAAAGTGACGCGATTGATTTTACGTAGCCAGTTTAGCGACGATTTTGTAGAAATAATGGCTATAGTGGTTCCAGAAATATGCGAGGACGTGATTGTCGCTCCGAATATTGCTGATGATCGAGCTCAAGGAATGGCTACTGATTTCAACGAATATAAGAGAGAAATGGTAACTTTGCACATTCCATTTCGTCATGAGTAGGCATAAATTCTTGAAGAAATGAAATTTATTAGATTATACGATGAAAATGTAGATCTGATATTACAGAACAGAAAAGAGTTTGAATCCAACATAGACATTGAAAAAACATTACAAATTTGTCGAGAATTATGCCGCGAAGAAGTCCCCGATGATAATGGAGAAATGAGAGATGTTGTTGGTCGACTTCCTGATCAAAACCCATTTCAAGAATTATACAATGACCCGAATGCAGAGATAAATGATGATTTACTACTTGCAATGCTTAATAAACTTGGAGCCATAGCTAAAAAGAAAGATAATATTATGTCTTATAATGATTTTTATGATCTTATGCGCCGGGCCAATGACGAACAGCGAGAAATTCTGTTTCATACAATGCACCACCTGATATCTACAGATGAGCCAATGCAAGAACCATTGCTCGTATATTTAACTGGACCAGCTGGTACTGGCAATACTTTTGTAATAAAAGGAATGATGGAAATATACAACAGATTTTCCGATACTGATGGCATTTTCAATGCCTATATAGCGTGTGCATCAACTGGAAAGGCTGCTACAGCTATAGGTGGTGATATATTAAGTATATCATTGTGTAGGCTAATTCCACTAAATATTGAAAAAGCTAATCAATATAGAACTTTATTCAAATTTGTTAAAGTTCTTATTATTGATGAAGTAAGCATGGTTTCCGCTGAATTATTGGAACAGATTGATACTCATCTGAAACAAATTACTGGCTTGTTTACGAAATATTTTGGAGGATTAGATGTTATACTCATCGGGGATTTGCGACAATTACCTCCAGTAAAGGCCACGCCAATCTTCAAGCAAATTAAAGGGAGAATGACTGGTGAAACACCTTGGCGAATATTTAAAAAAATTGAATTGAAGCAAGTGATGAGGCAAGAGGATAGTCTGTTTGTCGAAATTTTAACGAAGATTGGAAATGGAAATATTTTAACGGAAGAAGAAATACAAGTAATGGAATCCAGATTTATCACAAAAGAAGAAGCTTTACAAACGCAGCGGTAAATGAGTACAACCATTCCATTTTAAACTGTGTAGAAAATAAAATAATTTCTTTGGCATCGGTTGTTTTCGTTGGTTGCCATAATCCTGTGCAAGAAAATTTCGTTAGGGAAAAGTTGCATAAAATGAGAACTGATCGTACCGGTGGATTGCCTTACGAATTAATTTTAGTTCTTAACCGACCTTACATGCTAACCAATAACATAGATGTTGCAGATGGATTATCAAATGGCACTGTAGGACAATTGTATCATGTGGAGACAGATGACAATGGTGACATCATAAGAATTTGGATGAAATTTCCAAAATCATGTGGACGAAAACGGGCAACAAAATCAAGAAATCTTAGTACGCGCCTCAATCTTGACGACGATGCTGTACCAATCACTCCTGAGACATCATCCATAGCACTTAATAACAATAAAACTATACTGGCGAAACGCAAACATTTCCCACTTATTTCTGCTTTGGCAATGACTATTCACAAATCACAGGGAGGTACTTATGATGCTATTATTTACGAGTACGATCGAAAACATCCTAGGGAATTAGTATACGTAGCTTTAACAAGAGTAACGAGGATTCAAGGTTTATTTATGGTTACTACAGAAAATACTAGGGACAGCTGGAAATTTTGGATTGGTAGAACAGGAATACCTCAGAATGCTTTACAAGCAGATAATCATCACAAGAGATCTACAAGTCATCAAGAGGATCTAATGTTAGAATTTAAAAGGTTACAAAACAATACACTACAAACCGTCACCAAAACTTTTCTTGAATTCATCTCTAACAGGATTGGATTATCTATATTTTCATTCAATTGCCAAAGTTTACATGCACATGTAGCTGATCTAAAAAAATAAAATTTTTTTTTTTTGAAAAAAGCTTTTATTAAAAAAGAATCCACTAAAAAGAAAAAAATAATTTTCTGGACGCTGTGTATCACAAATATAAAAGCTTTTTAAAAGCGAGATAAATTTTTATTTTATTGTTTTATGCTTTATCTCGCTTTTTAAAAGCTTTTATATTTGTGATACACAGCGTCCAGAAAATTATTTTTTTCTTTTTAGTGCATTCTTTTTTAATAAAAGCTTTTTTTAAAAAATTTTTTTTAATTTTTTTTATTTTCTTTTTAGTCTTTGAATATATATCCTTACATTTGAGATGTCCTTACAGGCTTTTTAACTTGAGAATCGTATTCAGCGAACCCCAAAAACCCCCAGAATAGATTTTTTTCCCGGAAAATTTGGAGAAACGGATAATCACGTTATCCTTACAGGACCTTCCGTTATCCTTACAGACTTTTTAATGGCTGATTCGGATTTAGCGACCTGAAAAACCCCCAGAATAGATTTTTTTCCGGAAAATTTGGAGAAAAGGATAATCACGTTATCCTTACAGGACCTTCCGTGATCCTTACAGACTTTTTAATGACAGATTCGGATTCAGCGACCTCAAAAACCCCCAGAATAGATTTTTTTCCGGAAAATTTGGAGAAAAGGATAATCACGTTATCCTCACAGGACCTTCCCTTATCCTTACAAGGACGAAGTAGAGAAAATATTGTATTGTCATCGGACTTATATAAGTGTGCAAAATTTCAAGTCAATCGGACAAGTGGAAGTGGGTCAAAATTGGGTTGCAAGATTTGATCTGACAGACAAACAGACAGACAAACAGACACGAAGGCAAGCTAAATAAAAGCTTTTAAAAAGAGAAAATGGCGACCAAACACCGTAATAAAGATCCATCAAAATGGGTATCAAATGAAAGAGTTTGGGAGGAAACTTATAAATCCCTATATTTTATTTGTTTTTTTGAAGAAACAATTGACTTAATTTTTTGTTTTATTCAATTTTTCATGAAAGCAAAATTTTCATGAAAGCAAAATTGAATAAAACAAAAAAATTAAGTCAAATTGTTTCTTAAAAAAAATAAAATATAGGGATTTATAAGTTTCCTCCCAAACTCTTTCATTTGATACCCATTTTGATGGATCTTTATTACGGTGTTTGGTCGCCATTTTCTTTTTTTTGATAACCATGTTATAGATATTTATAAGTTTCCTCCCAAACTCTTTCATTTGATAACCATCTTGATGGGTCTTTATTGGGGTAATTTGAACAGAATGTCGTCTAACAGCCGCCATTTTGTTTTTTTGATACCCATGATATAGATATTTGTAAGTTTCTTCCAGAGCTCTTTCATTTGATACCCATCTTGATGGGTCTTTATTGGGGTAATTTGGACAAAATGTCGTCTAACAGCCGCCATTTTGTTTTTTTGATACCCATGATATAGATATTTGTAAGTTTCTTCCAGAGCTCTTTCATTTGATACCCATCTGGATGGGTCTTTATTGGGGTAATTTGAACAAAATGTCGTCTAACAGCCGCCATTTTGTTTTTTTGATACCCATGATATAGATATTTGTAAGTTTTTTCCAGAGCTCTTTCATTTGATACCTATCTTGATGGGTATTTATTGGGGTAATTTGGACAAAATGTCGTCTAACAGCCGCCATTTTGTTTTTTCTTTGATACCCATGATATAGATATTTGTAAGTTTCTTCCAGAGCTCTTTCATTTGATACCCATCTTGATGGGTCTTTATTGGGGTAATTTGGACAAAATTTCGTCTAACAGCCGCCATTTTGTTTTTTTGATACCCATGATATAGATATTTGTAAGTTTCTTCCAGAGCTCTTTAATTTGATACCCATCTTGATGGGTCTTTATTGGGGTAATTTGGACAAAATGTCGTCTAACAGCCGCCATTTTGTTTTTTTGATACCCATGATATAGATATTTGTAAGTTTCTTCCAGAGCTCTTTCATTTTATACCCATCTGAATGGGTCTTTATTGGGGTAATTTGGACAAAATGTCGTCTAATAGCCGCCATTTTGGTTTTTCTAGAATGCCTAATATCTAGTACTATAGGCCACACTGATCCCTATCCAATGTGATATGGATCATAAAAATCGGTCCTGTCGTTTTGAGGCAAATTAACTTTTCCCTCATTTCGTTCGATTTCGAGCATTTTTCCATATAAAAAAATCATTTGACTAAATTGAATTACCATTCACTTAAAATCATAAAATCTCAACTCAAATCGAATGGGAATGGAAATGGATTTACATTCCCATTCAGTGAATGGAGAGTTGAATTTTTTGGCCATTACCATTCACTACTGAATGGTAATGGAGTAAAAATTTCAAATACCATTCAGTAAGTGAATGGGAATTGAAATTGAATGGGAATTGAAAACGCCCGACTATGTTACTAAATACAATTCATTTCGTTATCGTTAAGAGAATAGGCAAATTTTAGAATCCAATAATTTTACAGTTAATAATTCAATTCATTACAAAATTGGCTTTGTTCAATAATTCGGCATTTAAATTTCAACATCCTCCGGGCCGGCGATGCCTCGTACTTCTAGGGGATAAAGATGCTGAACTGAACGTCTAACACGTTTTCCGTCTCCGAAGCGAACTTCACATGCTCGTACTTTTCCGTCTCGTCCTGGAAAGCAAGTCTCGACTAAAGCCAATCGCCAATGGATTCGAGGCATTGCTTGGTCGTACACCATGACTACGTCGTCTACTTTAATGGGTTTCGAAAAGTTACCGTTTGTATGATGAGCAGATCGCAGAAGTCGTAAATATTCGTTTTTCCAACGTTTCCAAAAATTGGATAGGGTCTGCATCGCGATATCCACTTTTGACGTAAGTCATTCCGGGTCGTCAATAATCGCTGTTCCTCAATTACGTTACCAGTTTTGTAGTATCCCTTTAAAAAACTTTCAGGAGATAAAGGCGTTAAGTCTCTTGGATCATCGCTAATATACGTAAGTGGTCTAGCATTGAATATTGCTTCCGCTTCCACCAAAAATGTCTGTAATTGTTCATTGTCCAATTTCGCCCTCCATATCGTCACCTTCAAGATATCCTTCACGCTTTTTGCCATCCGTTCCCAGAATCCTCCCCACCATGGGGGTCGCTCAACTATGAATTTCCACTTAATTCTATGACAAGTTAAGAACTCTTGAAAATTTTCGCTTTGTAAAATGTAACTGAGGCCTCTTAGTTCGATTGCTGATCGCTTGAAAGTCCGCGCGTTGTCAGAATATATCTCGGTGGGCGTACCTCTCCTAGCAACGAATCGTCGCAATGCCATAAGACAACTTTCGGTCGTCATATTGGGAACGAGTTCTAGATGTACAGCGCGAACTACCGCACAAGTAATTACCAGAAGATAAACTTTATTTTCTGCGCCAGAATTCTTCGTATAAAGCGGTCCCGCAAAATCAATCCCTATTATGTCAAACGGTTTTGTCACAGTCATACGACTCTTTGGCAAGGGTGCGATTGGTTGAACTGCAGGTTTTCCTCGTAGTCTTAAGCACACCTCGCATCCATTTATAACGTTCTTCACCAATTGTCGTCCTTTAATAATCCAGAATTCAGTGTTAGCAGCGTGGAGCCACGAGGAATGGCTTTTCTCTGCTGTAATGACAAAAATTCATCAGTAAAATTTTTATATTGAAAATACTTTATCCAATATAGCTCCGCCTGTTCCACTTCGGCTGTCTCTAAAAATCCCGATGGTCCCTCTTTCGATCTGAAGCGCTTTACACCAAGCATAATATGGGCCGTAATTCTCGACAAACGCCTCCGGTTGCTCATTCGAGTAATTTGAAGCAGTGGTTCTGGAGTAGTGAGGTTCTGATCGTCGCCCTTTCCATTTAGCAATAGCAGGGATAAAGATGGATCGAAAGGTTCTCGATCGGTGAGCTCCAACTTCGGCAAAGTCTTTCGTTTCAAGGGCGCTACACGTGACTTGGCGCAAAAAAAGGATACCCGAATTTCGTTCGTCAAGGGGTCGTCTACTCTTACATAGATCACTGTTCCATACGCATTTGGGCTAGCATCTGCAAAAATGTGAACTTCTTTAATTTTTGAACCAGATTCATTACCTATCCACCGAGGAATGGACAAATGTTCAAGTTTGTGCGCATTTTTCAAACAAGAAGTCCACTCGTCAATCATTTTAGGATTGAGAGCTTCATCCCAATCTAACTTCTCCTGCCAAACAGATTGAAATAAAATCTTTAATTTAATCACTGTTGGACTCAAGATCCCTAAGGGGTCATAAATTCGCGCTATCGCTTGCAAGAGGCTTCGCTTCGTCGGATTTATAAACTCTTGCTGATCAATCTTTCCTATTGAAGCCCTTATTTCATCACTAGAAATATTCCATGAAATTCCGAGCAACTTTTGAATGTTTTCATAGTTATCTATTCCTAGAGTCGTACGAAGTTTTACGCTATTCGTATTCCACTTCCGTAAATTCATTGAAGCTCGATTCATTATTTCAATCGATTCCTTATAAAATATTTCACCATCGATCTCGTTCTCCAGACTGTGAACCAGATCATCCACATAAAGCGATTCCTGCAACTTAGTTGAAGTTTGAGGACAGTTCTCCTTTTCTGAATCGAGGTGAGCGCGAATACTTGCCGACAACAAAAACGGACTACAGCTTACTCCGAAAGTTACTCTCGTCATTCTAAACTCCTTATAATCAGGCAACTCTTCTCCAGGTGAGAGTTTCTCTGAATACCATATAAATCGATGAGTGTCACGATCCCTTTTATCTAACATAACTTGTAAAAAGGCTTTCTCTATATCAGCTATTAATCCAATTTTCCCGATTCTAAACTTAATCAGCATTCGCAGAATATCTGGCAGTAAATTAGATCCGACAAGCAAACTTTCATTCAAAGACGCACAACCTTCAGCATGCGCGGATGCGTCAAATACAATCCTCACTTTTGAGGTGGTCTTTTCAGGTCGATAAACCGCACGGTGAGGCATATAATACACGCGTGTACCAGCAGAGCCCTCAATAACTGCCTCGGCAAAACCGGATGAAATCAATTCTCGCATAGCTGCGTCATATTCGAGTAACACTTCAAGATTTCTAAATAAACGTTTGCTTAATGATCGTAGCCTAGACATTGCACCGTTACGATTGTTGTCTAGAATAACATTGTTATCCTTCCACGGAAGTGACGCCACATACCTATCGTTATCTTTCGAAATATATTTACGTTGCAATTCTTCAGTTAAACTATTCATTTCTCGCTCATTCTCTCGAATGCCCAAAATTTCTAAATTCCAAAAATTTTCTATAGCGATGAAATTGCACAAGAAAGCTGTTGAATCTTCCTTAACAAATACCTTATTTCGTGTACACGGCCCTTGCATCGTCCACCCAAAAATAGTTTCGACAGCAGTTAATCGGTCCGTTATTCTCTTGTAGTTGCCTGTTGCAATCTTCCAATAATAATCAGCTCCCAGTAATACTCCCAAGCCAACTTCATCATCATGGAAATGTTCATTAGAATCGGCTAAACTGATTCCTTGAGCTCGAACATCAGCAATATTCGGAGCGACAATCACGTCCTCGCATATTTCTGGAACCACTATAGCCATTATTTCTACAAAATCGTCGCTAAACTGGCTACGTAAAATCCATCGCGTCACTTTAAAGTTAGTACACCTATTAGAATTTCCAAATCCAAATATATTTAATCTCACTGTGTCAATAATTGGCAGATTCATTTTGTTCACAAGATCTTCCCGAATATATGTACGCTGGCTACCACCGTCAATTATAATTCGCGTAAACAAATTGTTCGATCTCAATGGAGATATGACGAAAACTCGCGCTGTTTGTAAGTAAACATCTGAACATGTCTTAATTGGGTCCTTTTGCCGAATACATAAAGTTACTGAACTACTATTCGCGGAATTTTGCGGAACATTTCCGGTCGCGCACGTATTTTGGGTATTTCCACTGACTAAAGGATCATCGGGTAAGGAATTCGAATTTTGAAGACATAAGGTAGTTGGATGAGGCTTGGCACATTTTTTGCATTGAAGTTCTTTAACACGACAGAATTTTGCTCTGTGTCCACGTTGGGTGCATTTATAACAACGACCATCTTTCTTAAGTAATTCCTTCTTTCGTTCGACTGACATCGTAGAATTACATTCTTTAGTGATATGCCGGTCTGATTTACAAAAATAACAGATCGAGGACGTTGAACTGGCTGCAGTTAACAAACCTGCCGCTGTAGAATTCGAAGGCATTCGTGAGCTAGTTTTAGTCGATTTGCTTACTTGTGCTCTTTCAAGGGATTCTATCTCTCTTTTCAGAAATCGCAAAATGTTCTTCACATCTTTATCGCCATCAAATGAAAGCATGGAATCCGTTTCCACGCTAGGCGAATCATCGGTTTCTGAATGTTTGGCAATTCGATGATAATCGATCCTTAGTTCATGTGGCATACATTTAAGAAGAATTGTTTTTAACATTATATAATAATGCGACGGAGGAACGTCCATTGCTGTAAGAGAGCGACTACAAGTCATAACTGTATTGTACAAACAACGAAGTCCAGCTACATCAGTTTTGTATTGTACGATCTGTAAAGCCATCAACTCCTGCATTGTTTTATCAATAAGCTTCTCAGTGTCGCCGTATTCTTCTTGCAATAATGCCACCGCACCATCATAGCAAGCCGCTGAGGGAGTAAAACCAGATATTGTCTTTTCTGCTTTGCCTATCAAAACCGACTGTAGATAATTGAATTTCTCTGAGCCGCTAACGGCCAATTTATTCACTCGGAGTTAAATCGCCTTAACTCCCTTAACTCACCTTTAACATGGAAAATAAGGTTAGCTAACTCCCTTAACTCACTAACTCGGCTTAACTCCTAGTGAATAAATTAGGGGTAAGTGAATTGTTTTCATGTACCGCTGTTCGAAAATTCTCCCAGAAGGGAAGCCAATCCTTGTAGTCACCCGAAAATTTTCGTAGTTGTAGCTTCGGAAGTTTAATGCTACATTTACACGAATGACAAATTTGTCATTTTTTTCTTGTCATTATGTTAATTCCCGTGTAAATAGCATAATTTTTGTAATTTTTTCTGTCAGAAAATGTCAATCTCTCATAAAAGAATGAACATGTCCATTCTTTTATGCCAGATTGTCATTCGTGGAAACGCAATATTAGTTATGACAACTTTAGTATTCAACTTTTGTCATAACTAATATTGCGTTTGCACGAATGACAATCTGGCATAAAAGAATGGACAAGTTCATTCTTTTATGAGAGATTGACATTTTCTGACAGAAAAAATTACAAAAATTATGCCATTTACACGGGAATTAACATAATGACAAGAAAAAAATGACAAATTTGTCATTCGTGTAAATGTAGCATAATACATGATGATTTATTTTGTTGGTGATCTATCGTTATCTCTCGAACAGCCGGCGCCAATTGATTTCTCACCTTCGTTAACCGTACCTGAAGTCGTCCCAACATATCTGCAGCTAAATCATCATATTCTGCAATCTTGTCAACCTCCTTTGAATCTGATAATAAATTTTGCTCAAGCACCCTTTTATTTAGATCTCTAAGGTTTTCACACGCGATCGATATTCGACTTATATATGATGCGAGTTCTTCTTCAATCACATCAAAATTTGTCGCATTGTCAAAGTTGACCTTTGCGGCCTCCGAATCCAAATAAGCCGAAGCTTCGTTCGTAATTTTTGTTATTTGGCCACGATACGCCGTGCGCGTAGATAAAATCATTTCGTATAATTTACCTTTTCAAACTCCGTAATAACCAAATCGCTTTAATTTCTTTCACGAACTTCGACAAATTTCCTAAAAACCCGCGGTTAATTCCCGGGTTTCGGCACCAAAATGTGAAATTTGTTTGCCAAGGGGCAAGGGGAACGTAAAAGAATCGGTATAAATCAAACAATTTATTTTAGCGAATTCAAGTTGAGAGTTTCAAGTCTCGGCTATTACTAAATACAATTAATTTCGTTATCGTTAAGAGAATAGGCAAATTTTAGAATCCAATAATTTTACAGTTAATAATTCAATTCATTACAAAATTGGCTTTGTTAAATAATTCGGCATTTAAATTTCAACAGAGGATGTTTCAACTCATATAGCGAAACTCAAAAGCTTGTGGAATGAGTTGAATAATGGACTTAAAGCTAAAAATGAAAACCCTTTGCCAGATCTTATGCTAGTTTGTAAGACTCTACATATTTTGCCAAGCACTTTCAACAACTTTAAGTCCAGTTGGATGTTATTAACAAAAGATGACAATAAATTCGTTAACTAACTTAAATGTTAATGCAAAATTAGTTTCTGGTCCATCATCTTCAATTTCCACTATTTCTGATAAAATATTAGACCCTAGAATTTCATCACTTTTGAACAAATTTAAGTCCATTACAGATCCAAATAATTTTTCGAAAGATGTTAAACATGAAGTTGTTCATCACATCGAAACTAAAGGTCCTCCAATAAATTCTAAAGTACGTCGATTATCACCTGAAAAATTACAGGCTGCTAAATTAGAATTCGAATATTTGTTGGAACAAGGTATTTGTCGTCCTTCAAAAAGCGAATGGTCTTCTCCACTGCATTTAGTGAAGAAAAAAAATGGTGACTGGAGACCTTGCGGCGACTATCGCAAACTTAATAGTATTACTGTTCCTGATCGTTATCCTATTAGCTATTTACAGGATTTTTCTGCTCAGTTAGCAGGTTGTTCGGTTTTCTCTTCTTTAGATTTAGTTTGTGGCGACACTGTAAAATTATTATTTAAGTTACCTTTTAATCTAGTAAGTTTTTACTGTGTAACCGTTTTGTAATTTTAAATTTTTATTATATGATTGTCAACCGTCGAATCAACAACTTTTAAAATTTTATTAAAACTTTTAAAAAATAAATAAATGTGTTTAAATAATAAAAATAAATCATAATCCTACAATTTGGTGACCCCGACAAGGAAAAAGAACATCGTAAGAATTTATAAAACTGAAATTTAAAAAAGAAGACGAAAATTCCACAATCAGCAATATTTTAAAAAAAAATCAAAAGAAGAAACCAAAAGAATTTTAAAGAACGAAAATGAAAATTCAATATTCAACATTTTTATGGAAGTAATTTTTCAAAACTTCATTCAAGAAAAACTTTTCTTCAAAACAGGACGAAATTCAGTTAAATAATTTGAAATTTTCGTTCATGAATCATATTTCACATATCTGAAAATTTCTTGTGATATTTTTCATTTCTTCAAATAAAATCTTTCAAGTAAACCTAATTTTTCAAGACTTCTTCTCAAAACGGATTCAAAGAAGCTCAGTTCATTATCTCGTTTATTCAAGCCGAGTTTTTTGAGACAACTATCAAGTTTTCTTCATCTATTTAACAAGACTTTTGGTTAATTGTCGTACCTCTTTGAAGAAGATTATTTAAGGTTTCTAATCAATTTAAAAAATCAAGACTGTTTATTACATCATAATTTCAAGTAGGGATTTGGTTTTTCATTATTATTCTTGTTTAATTTAATTTTAATCAACATTTTAACATATAATATTACACATTCAAACTTTTTCATACATAATTTTGTGTTTACTATTATTTTCATTATTAAATTTTATTATGGCTCAAGAAAATGTAACGCCTTCAGTATCTCTCCCAGGTGGTGATTCATCCGGTATTAATCAACCTCAGTTTTCACAAATTGGTGCAGTCAGTGTTCGACCACCAAAATTTTGGCGTAATAAATCACAACTATGGTTTATACAACTTGAAGCCCAATTTGTGAATAGTCATATTATTTCGGATAACACAAAATTTAATATTGTGGTTGCAGCATTGGAGGAGGAAATTTTAGATTTTGTTAGCGACATTTTGTTAAATCCTCCAGCTGACAACAAATACATTGCTTTAAAAGAAGCACTTATTAATCGCCTTACAGATTCGGAAGAGGTTCGATTAAAAAAAATTTTGAAGGAATTAGAATTGGGTGATAAAAAACCATCTGATCTTCTTAGACAGATGAAAGGTTTGTCGGCCAATTCTATTACGGAAAACGTTTTAAAATCATTGTGGATGGAACGTCTACCACAAACGGTACAAGCAATTCTGTCAGTAAGCAGAGATTCACTAGATTCTCTAGCTGAAATTGCTGACAGAATTGTTTCAGTTTATATTGGAAATAGTATTTGTTCTGTAAATTTGTCTCAATCATCAGTTAATAACGTTAACATTTTGTCTTCTTTAAATGATCAAATTCAAAATTTAACAGAAGAAATTAAAAAATTGAAATTTGAATCTTCTAATAATAACTCTCGTTCTCGAAGTCGCAGTGTTAACAAACAAAACAATAAATCACGTAATCGGTCTTCTAGTTCTTCTGATAAATCAAAATCATTGTGCTGGTATCATTTTAATTTTGGGGAAAAAGCTAAAAAATGCATTTCTCCCTGTAATTACACGAACGACAGTTCGGGAAACTAAATGGTTCATCGTTGATGACGACAGACGATGCAACCATTAAAAGTTGTCGTCTTTTTCTTTATGATGACTTAAGTTAAATGCATTTTTTGATAGATAGTGGTGCTGAAGTTTCGGTTATTCCTCCTTGTCGTTTCGATAAAAAATGCATATCAAATTTTAAACTTTTTGCTGCTAATTCAACCAAAATTAATACTTATGGTACAAAATTAATTACGTTGAATTTAGGCCTAAGAAGAAAATTTTTGCATTCATTCATTATTGCTGATGTTTCCAAACCAATTATCGGTGCAGATTTTTTAAATAATTTTGGATTATTAGTTGATATTCGTAGAAAGAAATTAATAGATCCGTTAACTAACTTAAATGTTAATGCAAAATTAGTTTCTGGTCCATCATCTTCAATTTCCACTATTTCTGATAAAATATTAGACCCTAGAATTTCATCACTTTTGAACAAATTTAAGTCCATTACAGATCCAAATAATTTTTCGAAAGATGTTAAACATGAAGTTGTTCATCACATCGAAACTAAAGGTCCTCCAATAAATTCTAAAGTACGTCGATTATCACCTGAAAAATTACAGGCTGCTAAATTAGAATTCGAATATTTGTTGGAACAAGGTATTTGCCGTCCTTCAAAAAGCGAATGGTCTTCTCCACTGCATTTAGTGAAGAAAAAAAATGGTGACTGGAGACCTTGCGGCGACTATCGCAAACTTAATAGTATTACTGTTCCTGATCGTTATCCTATTAGCTATTTACAGGATTTTTCTGCTCAGTTAGCAGGTTGTTCGGTTTTCTCTTCTTTAGATTTAGTTAAAGCATACCATCAAATTCCTGTTCATCCAGATGATATTAAGAAAACAGCAATCTGTACTCCTTTCGGCTTATTTGAATTTGTCAGAATGACTTTTGGATTCAGAAATGCTGCCCAAACTTTTCAACGTTTTATAAATCATGTTTTAAAAGACTTTAATTTTTGTTATGTTTATATTGATGATGTTCTAGTATTTTCTCATAATGAAGAAGAACATTTTCATCATTTAGAACAAATTTTCAAACGATTTTTTGAATATGGCTTAATTGTTAATATTGAAAAAAGTCTGTTTTTGCAAAAAGAAATACATTTTCTCGGGCATCTCATTTCGCCAAAAGGTATTCTTCCAATAGCTGATCGAATTAAGGCAATTTGTGATTTTACTCGTCCAGAGACAGTCAAAGATCTTAGACGATTCTTGGGTATGATCAATTTTTATAGACGTTTCATTCCAAATGCTGCACAAGATCAATTAAACCTTAACAAATTTCTCGAAGGTAGCAAGAAAAATGATCGTAGAAAAATTGATTGGACCGAACCAACCATTAATGCATTTGATCTTTGCAAAGAAAAGCTTTCTAAAGCTACTTTGCTTGTCCATCCTTCATCAACTGCAAAATTATCTGTGATGGTAGATGCTTCTGATAAATCTCTTGGAGCTGTTGTCCAACAATTTATAGACGGAAATTGGTGTCCACTAAGTTTCTTTTCGGTTAAATTAAATACGGCACAACAACGTTATAGTGCCTACGACAGAGAGCTTTTAGCTGCTTATTCGGCTATTAAACACTTTAGATTTATATTAGAAGGTCGCGAATTTACACTTTTTACGGATCACAAACCATTGATTTATGCTTTTCATCAAAATTTAGAGAAGGCTTCTCCTCGTCAAGTTCGTCATCTTGATTTTATCGGTCAATTCACTACAGACATTCAGCACATTTCAGGCAAAGATAATGTTGTAGCCGATACTTTATCACGTGTAGACTCTATTAATATTCCTGAGTCAGTTGATTTTGCTTTAATTGCAGATGCTCAGAATGGAGATCCAGAACTTACATCTCTTTTAAACGGCAATACTTCTCTAAATTTGGCAAAATTTCCTGTATTAGGTTCTGATAAATTTATTTGGTGTGATAATTCTTCTGGAGTAATTAGACCTTATATTCCACAAAATTTCAGAAATTCAATTTTTCAAAATATACATAATTTATCGCACCCTAGCATTCGAACTACAGTAAAAATGGCATCTCAAAAATTTATTTGGCCTTCTATTAATAAAGATATTCGAGATTGGTCTAAAAATTGTTTAGCGTGTCAAAAATCAAAAATTTCTCGACATGTTAAAAGCGAGACTGGCAAATTTCCTTTAGTAAGTGAACGTTTTCAACACATTCATGTAGACATTGTAGGTCCTTTACCATCGTCAGAAGGTTTTCGTTATTGTGTTACTATTATGGATCGTTTTACTCGTTGGCCTGAAGTCATACCCATCAAAGATATTTCTAGTGAAACTGTGGCTAACGTTATTTTTAGAGACTGGATATGTAGATTTGGTGTTCCAAATACTATCGTTACAGACCGTGGTACACAATTCGAATCAGATTTATTTAGAGAACTTTCTAAATTATTAGGTTTTAAACGAAATCGTACTACTGCATACAATCCAAAAGCGAATGGCTTAATAGAACGATTCCATAGAACTCTTAAATCTGCTATTATGTGTCATAGCGAAAGTAGTTCTTGGACTAGATCATTACCCGCAGTTCTTTTAGGATTACGAACTACTTATAGGGAAGATTTTCAAAGTTCTTCAGCTGAATTAGTTTATGGAGAAAATATTCGTTTACCTAGTGATTTTCTTAATTCTTCACCCAAAGTTGAATTTCAAAATCATTTTATAAATAAATTACGTGAACAATTTGTTAACATTCGACCGGTTTCATCTACGGATCATTCAAGGAAATCAATTTTTGTTTTTAAAGATTTAAATTCTTGTTCTCATGTGTTTTTAAGGACAGATGCTGTACGATCTTCCTTACAAACACCGTATTCAGGGCCATATGCCGTTTTAGAAAGAAATAATAAATATTTTTTGTTAAATATTAAAAACAAAAATGTTACGGTTTCAATTGACAGACTTAAACCTTGTTTTTCAGATAGAATTTATGACTTAGACGAACCAGTAACAAGTGCTATTTCCAATACTATTCCCATTCGTCCTAATATTAACTTGCCAAAACATTCATCTTTCAAAGTTCGGTTTTCTTCCTAATCTCGTTCCGGTTAAAGAAACAAAATTTTAGCTATTGATTTCTTTAATATTCACTGGGGAGGGAGTACTGTGGCGACACTGTAAAATTATTATTTAAGTTACCTTTTAATCTAGTAAGTTTTTACTGTGTAACCGTTTTGTAATTTTAAATTTTTATTATATGATTGTCAACCGTCGAATCAACAACTTTTAAAATTTTATTAAAACTTTTAAAAAATAAATAAATGTGTTTAAATAATAAAAATAAATCATAATCCTACAAGTTAAAGCATACCATCAAATTCCTGTTCATCCAGATGATATTAAGAAAACAGCAATCTGTACTCCTTTCGGCTTATTTGAATTTGTCAGAATGACTTTTGGTTTCAGAAATGCTGCCCAAACTTTTCAACGTTTTATAAATCATGTTTTAAAAGACTTTAATTTTTGTTATGTTTATATTGATGATGTTTTAGTATTTTCTCATAATGAAGAAGAACATTTTCATCATTTAGAACAAATTTTCAAACGTTTTTTTGAATATGGCTTAATTGTTAATATTGAAAAAAGTCTGTTTTTGCAAAAAGAAATACATTTTCTCGGACATCTCATTTCGCCAAAAGGTATTCTTCCAAAAGCTGATCGAATTAAGGCAATTTGTGATTTTACTCGTCCAGAGACAGTCAAAGATCTTAGACGATTCTTGGGTATGATCAATTTTTATAGACGGTTCATTCCAAATGCTGCACAAGATCAATTAAACCTTAACAAATTTCTCGAAGGTAGCAAGAAAAATGATCGTAGAAATATTGATTGGACCGAACCAACCATAAATGCATTTGATCTTTGCAAAGAAAAGCTTTCTAAAGCTACTTTGCTTGTCCATCCTTCATCAACTGCAAAATTATCTGTGATGGTAGATGCTTCTGATAAATCTCTTGGAGCTGTTGTCCAACAATTTATAGACGGAAATTGGTGTCCACTAAGTTTCTTTTCGGTTAAATTAAATACGGCACAACAACGTTATAGTGCCTACGACAGAGAGCTTTTAGCTGCTTATTCGGCTATTAAACACTTTAGATTTATATTAGAAGGTCGCGAATTTACACTTTTTACGGATCACAAACCATTGATTTATGCTTTTGATCAAAATTTAGAGAAGGCTTCTCCTCGTCAAGTTCGTCATCTTGATTTTATCGGTCAATTCACTACAGACATTCAGCACATTCCAGGCAAAGATAATGTCGTAGCTGATACTTTATCACGTGTAGACTCTATTAATATTCCTGAATCAGTTGATTTTGCTTTAATTGCAGATGCTCAGAATGGAGATACAGAACTTACATCTCTTTTAGACGGCAATACTTCTCTAAATTTGGCAAAATTTCCTGTATTAGGTTCTGATAAATTTATTTGGTGTGATAATTCTTCTGGAGTAATTAGACCTTATATTCCACAAAATTTCAGAAATTCAATTTTTCAAAATATACATAATTTATCGCACCCTAGCATTCGAACTACGGTAAAAATGGCATCTCAAAAATTTATTTGGCCTTCTATTAATAAAGATATTCGAGATTGGTCTAAAAATTGTTTAGCGTGTCAAAAATCAAAAATTTCTCGACATGTTAAAAGCGAGACTGGCAAATTTCCTTTAGTAAGTGAACGTTTTCAACACATTCATGTAGACATTGTAGGTCCTTTACCATCGTCAGAAGGTTTTCGTTATTGTGTTACTATTATGGATCGTTTTACCCGTTGGCCTGAAGTCATACCCATCAAAGATATTTCTAGTGAAACTGTGGCTAACGTTATTCTTAGAGACTGGATATGTAGATTTGGTGTTCCAAATACTATCGTTACAGACCGTGGTACACAATTCGAATCAGAATTATTTAGAGAACTTTCTAAATTATTAGGTTTTAAACGAAATCGTACTACTGCATACAATCCAAAAGCGAATGGCTTAATAGAACGATTCCATAGAACTCTTAAATCTGCTATTATGTGTCATAGCGAAAGTAGTTCTTGGACTAGATCATTACCCGCAGTTCTTTTAGGATTACGAACTACTTATAGGGAAGATTTTCAAAGTTCTTCAGCTGAATTAGTTTATGGAGAAAATATTCGTTTACCTAGTGATTTTCTTAATTCTTCACCCAAAGTTGAATTTCAAAATCATTTTATAAATAAATTACGTGAACAATTTGTTAACATTCGACCGGTTTCATCTACGGATCATTCAAGGAAATCAATTTTTGTTTTTAAAGATTTAAATTCTTGTTCTCATGTGTTTTTAAGGACAGATGCTGTACGATCTTCCTTACAAACACCGTATTCAGGGCCATATGCCGTTTTAGAAAGAAATAATAAATATTTTTTGTTAAATATTAAAAACAAAAATGTTACGGTTTCAATTGACAGACTTAAACCTTGTTTTTCGGATAGAATTTATGACTTAGACGAACCAGTAACAAGTGCTATTTCCAATACTATTCCCATTCGTCCTAATATTAACTGGCCAAAACATTCATCTGTCAAAGTTCGGTTTTCTTCCTAATCTCGTTCCGGTTAAAGAAACAAAATTTTAGCTATTGATTTCTTTAATATTCACTGGGGAGGGAGTACTGTGGCGACACTGTAAAATTATTATTTAAGTTACCTTTTAATCTAGTAAGTTTTTACTGTGTAACCGTTTTGTAATTTTAAATTTTTATTATATGATTGTCAACCGTCGACTCAACAACTTAAAAAGTTTTATTAAAATTAAAAAATAAATAAATGAGTTTTAATTCCTACACACGCATTTGTAATTTTGATTGGTAGATATGAATGACTGTTTTGTCTTTGGATTAAACTCGCTTTTAGATATCGGAGCCTTTCGATACTCAACTGCTTCCAATGTCCTGAATCTAGTTTCGAGAAATGTTTTGAGCTCATTGAAATTTGGGAGCGTTGTTTTTTGTGTTAATGATTGTTCCCATAACACAAGAGAATCGGGATGTAACTTTTGAGTGATTAAGTATATTAATATTGGATCCCAATCTGTCATGCTCACACCAAGGTTTTTTAACGCTACTAAGCTCTCATTAGTTGTATCTAAAAGTTTTTCGTTATTTTCGGCAGTGTCAGACGAAATGTTTGGCTGTGAGAAAATTCTTTTTAATTCGGTGAAAATTAAAACTCTTTTGTTGTTGTATCGAGATTGTAAGACGTTCCAAGCTAACATATAATTTGTGTCTGTAGTTTGATAATGGCTGATTAAGTTAGCTGCTTCTCCGCGTACACTGGCCTTTAAATAATGTAATTTTTTTACGTTGCTAAGTTTACTTGTATGTATTAGTGATTGGAATAAATCATGGAATGTTACCCAATCAGAATAATTACCAGAGAAGTTTGGTAAACTGATTCTTAGAAGTTTGACTGTGTTAGAGTTTGAATTTGTATTTTCTACGAGAGTTTGGTTAGTGAGCTCAGGCGTCACTAGTGGTATTTTAAGCTCTTCTAGTTCAGAGCAAAATGATGTGTAAAGTTCCTCGATTGTAAAATAAATATCTTTTTTAAAATATTCATCGTCTTTGTAATTTTTTGGACGGCAAGTATAAAGTTTTCGATTATTTGCCTTGAACTCGATCCAATACTCATTCAAACAGGAAATTTTTTTGTTGATGTAGGCGAGAGATTTGCGTGTACCTGAATCTTTTTTGAAATTTCGTTTCAGATTAGTGATTTGTTCAGCGAGCATGTCCTGATGGACTAAAATCTCCTCATATGGAGTGAGAGTTGTGTCTTCTTCACTCATGATTGCAAATCGTATGCAACTTTGGATTGAATTGATTGAAAATTTACTAAGTTTGTTTTATTTGTTTCTATCCGGCTCGAAGGACCAAAATGTTTACGCACAGCTCGAGTAAACGTGTATTCGGAACAGAAACAAATAAGAAACCAGCACTTTTAATTGTAAAATATATTAACTTTATATTTTCAATTTTAATATATATATAATTCAATCAATTCTAAATCGTCAAAGTTGTTGAATGAAATGTTTGTAAATAATTAAATCCTTTACAATAATTCTAGTGACATTAATTCAAAGTTATAAAATTTGCGTTTAGTAATAATTCAATGATGATTCAAATTCCAATTGCTGATAATTCAATGATGATTCAAATTCTGATGCGGAATCCAATATTGTTGCAATTCTCGGTACTGCGTTGATTATAAAATAATGTACCAGACACGGCTGATGAGTTGACTAAATAGCGGTTGACCAGGCACGGCTGGTATGTTGGTCGCAAAAACGACGGTTGGCTGCAACAACAGCGGTTGACCAGTCAAAGCTGGTAGATTTGTCGCGAAAACGACGGTTGGCTGCAAAAACAGCGGTTGACCAGTCAAAGCTGGTAGATTTGTCGCGAAAACGACGGTTGGCTGCAAAAACAGCGGTTGACCAGTCAAAGCTGGTAGATTTGTCGCGAAAACGACGGTTGGCTGCAAAAACAGCGGTTGACCAGTCAAAGCTGGTAGATTTGTCGCGAAAACGACGGTTGGCTGCAAAAACAGCGGTTGACCAGTCAAAGCTGGTAGATTTGTCGCGAAAACGACGGTTGGCTGCAAAAACAGCGGTTGACCAGTCAAAGCTGGTAGATTTGTCGCGAAAACGACGGTTGGCTGCAAAAACAGCGGTTGACCAGTCAAAGCTGGTAGGTTTGTCGCAAAAACGACGGTTGGCTGCAAAAACAGCGGTTGACCAGTCAGAGCTGGTAGATCGGAATCCTTCGACAGCTGGATGAATTCTGATGGTGCTGAGTGTGTTACTCTGTTTTTATCTACCGGATGTGCTCGATCTTCTAGAAACATCTGACAGAACTCAGTACCTCTAAGTCAAAACCTTTCAAATGTTTTAATTTTATTTTGCGAGTTTGACATTTGAGTTTCGTTTAGGTTTGTTTATTTTGTGATCGTTGCTACTGATCGAGGATGAAAGGTAATTTTTTATGTTACAATTTATAATTTTAGTTTGATTATTCCAGGTGCATGGATAAGAAATGAGATTCGTTTTGGTAAGTTTTTATCTCAATGTATATTTAATAGTAATTTTAAATGTTGATTTATTTTTAGGTTAGGATCTTCCGGCGGTACGGAACACTGGGGGTTTTTGATTCTCAAGTTAAAAAGCCTGTAAGGACATCTCAAATGTAAGGATATATATTCGAAGACTAAAAAGAACAAAATAAAAAAAATAAAAATTTTTTTTTAAAAAAAAGCTTTTATTAAAAAAGAATGCACTAAAAAGAAAAAAATAATTTTCTGGACGCTGTATATCACAAATATAAAAGCTTTTTAAAAGCGAGATAAATTTTTATTTTATTGCATAAAACAATAAAATAAAAATTTATCTCGCTTTTAAAAAGCTTTTATATTTGTGATACTGCATAAAACAATAAAATAAAAATTTATCTCGCTTTTAAAAAGCTTTTATATTTGTGATACACAGCGTCCAGAAAATTATTTTTTTCTTTTTAGTGCATTCTTTTTTAATAAAAGCTTTTTTTAAAAATTTTTTTTTTAAATTTTTTGTTTATAGTTACTTCTGACACCAGTCACTTCTGTGACACCAATTTAGTTTTGTTTTGTTTTGTTCTTATTTATTTTAATAAAAAAATTATTTTTATTTAAATATTGTTTTATTTTACACTTTTAAATCAATTATTCACTTTTAGTATTGTCTGTTATATTTTATATTTTATTACACATAGCTTTACAATTGTTAATTGTTAACTGTTAAATAAAATAACTTTACAATTGTTAACTGTTAAATCAAAATAAATTTACAATTGTTAACTGTTAAATCACTATGAAAAAATACTGAATTTGAATTTAATTTTTGAAATAGTAATGGCTTTTTAGAAGTTTTAATAAACAGCGAGTCACTCCTATAACTGAAATAGTAATGGCTGATTTCGAGATTTTCGAACCCCTTTTTATACTTGTCAGTAAACAACCCTTGGTTGCAGGTGTTTACTGTGGTAAACAAGTTAATGTAAACAGTTTGAGTTTACATAAACATATCATGACTGCAACCCTTTCTGGTTATCAGCTAACATGATTTCATCCTGTAAAAAATACGTAAAAAGAATACGAACGATAATAATAAAGTGAAAGTTTATAACAATCTAAATTGAACAGTCGTTTAACGTACACAAATTAAATAAACCGTACGTAAAACTACAGTGTAAAGTGAAACTTAGTGATCATCAGAACGGGAAACGTAGCAGTGAACATCAGCAGTAAGCAGATATCGGACTCGGCAGCGGAAAGTTTCAAATTAACAATAAAACAATAAGCGGAAAAGTGACCAGAGGCAGCAACAACAGACTAGTGAATCGAATTTTCATTTCAACAACGAAAAATCATCAGTTGAATTACTCTGCAAGTCATATCAAGTGCAGAGTACCAGAAAACCAAAACCAGAAGGAAGCAGCCAAGCAGGCGTCAACAGCAGCTAACGCAAAAAGCAGTTTAAAAGCGTAAAATTACTTGAAGTATCATCCTGCAAGAAGTGTGCTACAACTAGGTCAACGTTGGAATCAGCTTTCAAGTGGCGTTTAAAGGCGGACAATCAACCTTATAATTAGTGGGAAGACATTTCGTCAGCTGAAAATCAAAATTGGGAGAGGTCAGGAACAGTGCAACACAACGATGCAGATCAAATTTTTCGGAGGTATGTGAAGTAATGATAATTAAATAAATTGTATTTGGTAGTTTTAAAAAAAAATTAACTATAGTATCCGCAAAAAATAGAAGTAAAATGAAAATTTATAAATGAGTAAAAGAAAAGGGGAGAACATTCTCACAAAAGAAGAGCTAGATCGGTACAAAACAATTGAGATAGAATTAGAGGAAGTAAAAAATCAAAAGGAACAGTTTAGACAAGTGATACGTAGGCTTAAAGAAGATTTTGGTTATACTCAGGAAATTTTATTAGAAGAATTAAAACTACTGCTTAACAGTGAACAGGTACGAAGGTTAGAACAGTTAATTAAAGAAAACCCAGATAAATTATCAGCAAGCCAGATCACAGTAACATCCCTCCAGACTTATATAGAAAAGGTGAAAGAAAAGAATATAGAGTTCGAGAACGATATAAGGAAATTACAAATTACAGAAGCTACGTTAGAGGATAGGATTAAGGAAAATAAGAAAAATTTAAAAGACGCTGAGAGTACTAACGAGGAATTACTAGGCCAAATAAACAGGGTAAATGAAATAGCCAGAAACTGCCCAAATAACGATAAAAATTGCTTAACTAAAAGTGTTATCGAAATTAGAAAAATAACAAGTAGTGCAGGGTCTAGTAGTATTTTTGAGGAACTAACAAAAGTACACGATAAGGTCAGGGATTACGAAAAAACTATAGAACGTTTAAGAGTAGAAAACCAAAAGCTAATAAAAATGAAAGACGCACAAAATTTAACCGGTAACGAGAACGGACTAGAAGAAGCATCAAACTGCTCGTTTATAGATAATGACAAAACACAATTGATGATAGATTTCATAAGTAGGCAACTTGCCCCATTTTCCGGTGCCCCTTCACCAACAAGAAGGAATGATATTCAGAGATTTTTGCAAATCGCAAAAAGTTGCTACCAAATTTTGCAAACTCCCGAACAACAAGCGACATATGTGGAATTTATTTCCACTATGGGGTTGCAGGGCGAGGCATATACGCTAGCCCAAATTTCAAATATATCGACTTTCAGTGAATTGGAGAAAGTCTTAGTGCAGGCCTATATGCCATACAAATTGCCCATGGAACTTCGGGATGAATTAAGGCAATGTAGGCATATAACAGGAGAATCGGTAGAAACATACGGGAGAAGAGTACTGCAAATTCTAAACGAATGCAAACAGGCCACTCAAGCCAGATATCCGGGGCAAGAATAAGCGTTCAACGCGGAATTTGATCAAATAGCGTTACGGACTTTCAAACTAGGTTTACGGAACCCCATGTTGAAGCAATTAGCTCACACACAGGAAGGGGATATTAAAAAAATAATGAAAAAAGTAATCGAAGTGGACAAGTTTGAAAGCCAGTCCATTACAGATTACGCTTTAATGAATCAAAAAACAAATCAGTTAGGCTATGATCAACAAAATTCAGATTTACGCGGAGGTAGTATAGGTCAAAATTTTAGGCAAAACAGTCAAAACAGGATTTTCGATAATTTTTCTAGAAATGAAAATAGAAACAATTATGGAAATTCCAGTAGTGCAAATAGGTATTCATCGAATCGATTTGAAAATAGGCAGCCTCAAAGAAATTTTAACGCGGCTAAAAGAAATTCTACTCACAATTCAAAATGTTTTGATTGCGGTAATACGGGCCATTTTGCGAGAAACTGTCCGAAAGGTCGTCGAAATGACCCGTATGTATTTTGTAATATGTGTCAAAAAAGGGGACACAAACCGCAAGATTGTCGTAATCCACCGAACCTTCGAATGATACAGGAGAATGCATGCGAATTTTGCTTACGTAGCGGACATAGGATAGATTCTTGTTATCCGCATAAAGTTTGGCTAGGAAAGCAAGGTAATTCGGCGGGAAACGGGACACGGGTGGCTGCCAACACCCCAGTCAACCGCCAGTAAATATTCGTAAAGGGTGTACTCAGCACTCCGAGATGCTAGCCGTGACAGTACCAAAGGTCACGTCACCTCTGGATATTGTACACAACAAAGCATCTGAATTTTTAGTGGACACGGGGCTGAGATAAATTTGATAAAGGAAAATAGTTTAAAAGAGAAAACTATAGTCGATAAAAGTAATAAAGTAAAATTAGCAGGAGTATATGGACAAGGTGAAACATTAGCTAGTTGTCAGGGTACAATTTTGATTGGGGAAGGAATTCCAGAGAAATTCTAAGTTATAAATAATGTTAAGAATATTCCAGGGGATGGAGTATTAGGTAATACATTTTTGTCGACGAAAGTTAATATATTAGGGCCTCAGCGATGTATGCAATTCCCAGCATACCAAGTCACAATTCCGATTCATGAGCCATATGTATCTCAGGATCGAAATTTTGAGGATAACCCTATGAAACCTTCTGAAGAATTAACAGTAAACCCAAGGATGTCGTCAGGTGATACCAATAAAGGTCGTAAATCGTTCCCTTACGGGGGTTAAAAGGCTCCAAATCTCGTGAGTTTTTCTGAGGAAAATAATGTCGCAGAAGAGATCCAACGTCGATCAGGTCATAAAAACGATTTGACAAAAGGCTCATCAATTTCTGAGGGTCTGGCAACCACAGGGGATGTGTGTAAAGTTCAGGTAAATGTCGTTGAACATACTGCTGTTTCACAGCAAAATGTCGGCAGGGAATCTAGCAGAGTTTTTTTCTTCAGAGAAATCGGAAAATTTCAGAGACAAGGATATTGAGTCCAAGGTGATTCATGATTATCCTGTTGATTCGCATCTCAACACGTCCATGAAAGTCGATTTCGTTAGTGACCAAGAGCATCCAAATATAAATGCTTCGCCGAAAAAGTTTAAAAATAAGAGAGAAAAAATGTGTAAAGATACTAGGGAAATAGAATTAAAAGAGATAGAAAAAGGGATATTAGTAGAAAATAGAGAAAATGGTAATTATATTGAAAAAGAAATAGAGTCTCCGCTAGAGGTAAAAACCGAGGGAGTTGTAATAATTGAAAATGTAGTACCAGGATTAAATATGATAAGGATTCCGGCACGAAGCCGTGTTATAGTGGAAGTACCTTTCAGAGGAAGTGGGGAGGTAATATGTTTGAAAAAAGAGTTGAGACCAGGAGTGTATCTGGGAAATTGCGTAAGTGTTGTGAATAATAATAAAATGAAGGTAGGAATAATAAACGTCAAGGAAACGGAAGAATGTTTCGAAAATATTGAGATATTAGCCATCCCAATATCAGAGTTTGAAGTTGTAAGCGATACGGATGATGTAGGAAATAGGAAGGGTAATCTTAAACAGGAACCTGAAAGAATTAGAACGATAAGAGGACAAAATAGTGCCCGGATAAATAAATTGATCACAGAATTAAACCTGAACGACGGTTACAATGGAGAAGAACGCGAGGCATTAATGGAAATTTGTAGGGAATATAATGATATTTTCCATTTGCCTGGGGACAGATTAACATTTTCAAATGCGCAAACGCATTATATAGCCACTAAACCAGGGTACCCTGCAATTAATCAAAAAATGTATCGGTTGCCCGAAACTCAAAGGGGTATAATTCAGGAGCAAGTCTCCAAGATGCTAGAAGACGATATCATGAACCAAGTAATAGTCCATGGAATTCACCGCTTTTAGTGGTTCCTAAAAAAGCTGGTCGAAATGGCGACAAGCGCTGGAGAGGTGGTGGATTATCGTAAATTAAATGAGATCACCGTTGGAAATGCTCATCCTTTGCCTAGAATCGAAGATATTCTAGACCAGCTAGGGCATTCTAGATATTTCACCACACTCGATTTAGCCAGTGGGTATCACCAAGTCCTGGTGAACGAAGCCGATAGACCCAAAACTGCATTCAGTACGCAGTTTGGACATTACCAGTTCAAATGGATGCCTTTCGGTTTAACCGGAGCTCCTGCTATGTTCCAGCAATTAATGAATTATGCTCTTTCCGGTTTACAAGGGATAGAGTGATTCGTGTATTAAGATGACATAGTAGTATATGGAAAAAACTTACACGATCATAACAGAAAATTACGAGAGGTATTGTATAGACACTATTTCCCTTTTCAGGAATTTACATTTTTCCAACTGTAACCTTACATTACAGTTGGAAAAATGTAAATTCCTGAAAAGGGAAATAGTGTATTTAGGACACAAATGCAACAGTGAGGGTGCCAAACCCGATCCTGACAAAGTAAAATGTTTTCACACTTTTCCACGGCCCAACACGGTACGGCGGGTACAATCATTTTTAGGACTTGCCAACTACTATAGCAAATTTATTCCGGAATTTTCAAGAATAGCTGAACCACTAAATAAGTTAGTACGAAAAGATACTCGGTTTAAGTGGACTGAAGATTGCGAGAAGGAGTTCGTTAATTTAAAGAATGCTTTGATTAACCCCCCCCCCCCTTGGTCGCCTACCCTGATTTTGCCAAGCCATTCGTCTTGACTACAGACGCAAGTAACGAATCGTTGGGGGCCGTATTGTCACAAGGTGAAATTGGATCAGATCGACCTATTGCTTACGCGAGTCGAATATTAAGTGACACAGAAAGACGGTACTCTACCATAGAAAGGCAACTTCTGGCCATAGTTTGGGCCACAAAAACCTTTCGATGTTACTTATTTGGACGACCTTTCACAGTAGTGACAGATCATAAGTCACTAAAAGGCCAATGCAAAATCTAAGACACTACGTCTAGGTTAATGAGATTTCGGCATAAATTATCGGAGTACGATTACTCGATTGTTTACAAACCGGGAAAATATAATACCTGCGCGGACGCGTTAAGCAGAATACCGGAAAAACAATTGGATAGTCAGGGATGCGATGAAGAAAGACCATATTTGGAGATAGAAAAAGAAATGTTGACAATTTCAGATCCACCGATCAAAACTAGTAAGGTCGCAGACGGCCCTTCGATCCGAACGGTTGAACAAGCGCGGAAATTGGTAGAAAAACTCAAAAAAGATTCCGTAGAAACATTTGCGAAATGTTTTGTAACAACACGACTCCAATCACGTAAAGAGAACGAGGTGACTGATCAAAAATTACCCGAAAAAACTATAAACGAAGATTCTGTTCTGAATACCACTGTGGAGAAATCAAACGTGCAAGTACTTAACGACAGGGAGGAAATACTAAAAGTTATCATGGCATACCATGGCAGTCCTTTAGGCGGACATCGGGGAGTAGCAAAAACCTTTAACAATATTAGAAGAACATTCAAATGGAAAGGTATGTTTAACGATGTTCTGGAATACATCAAGCGTTGCGATTCCTGTCAGAAAAACAAGCAGGGCAAAACGCATGTTGTACCACTGATGATGTACCACTGATGATATCATCAACATCCCTAATTCCATTTGAAAAGGTGTCTCTAGATATCGTAGGTCCTTTAGAGGAAACCCCAGAAGGAGATAAATATATCCTTACATTCCAGGACGATCTCACGAGATTCACGGATTGTTATGCTCTTCGTGACATCGAAGCGACCACAGTAGCCAGAGTGTTTTTTGATCAAATCATAAGCAGGTACGGAATTCCTAAGTCGTTGTTAACGGACCAGGGTTCTAATTTTTTGAGTGACATATTAAAACAGGTTTGCAAATTACTGAAAATTAAAAAACTGCAAACAACGGCGTATCATCCGCAAAGTAACGGAGCCTTGGAGAGGAGTCACAAAGACTTAGTGGAATATATAAGAACTTTTGTAGACAAGAACCCAAGAACATGGAACCAGCATCTTCCTCAGGCCATGTTCGTACATAACACTACAGTGCATCGTAGTACCGGGTTCACTCCAATGGAAGTTTTATTTGGATTCACTCCTGCAATTCCGACGGAATTGAAACGAGAACCCGAACCGGTTTATAATTATGAAAATTATGTATTCGATTTGAGAAGAAAACTGCAAGAGGGTTATAAGATCGCTAGGGATAGTTTGATTGTCAGCAAAACCAACAATAAGGAATATTATGATAAGAGAGCCAATCCGAAGATAAGATATCATGTAGGGGATAAGGTACTGCTAAAAATTGCCGCTCGAAAAGGAAAATTAAGCCAAATATGGACAGGGCCTTATGTAATAGTAGATATTCCCAACGATGTAAAGTCGGTATTATCAATTAGGAAAAAGAAGAGAAGGGTACACAATAATCGTTTTAAATTGTACTTCGAATAAAAGAAATTAAGTAGGAATCTAGATTTTAAGAATATGTAATTAATGATTAACGAATAGATAAACAAACAAGAGGAAATTATTTAACACACGTTTGCAAAATATTTTGCAGGATTGATGCTGCATAGGCAAAGCAAGTGCAGAAAATTTGTTTTCGGTGCGGCTAGCTCAGGACTCGATACTACTATTTGAAGAGCTAGGAACCGGATTCATATATAAGGATGTTTGGACGATTGAGACAACAGTTCGAAATGGGAACTGGAACGATCTAATACAAGTAATTTTAAGGTTAGAACAAAATGTTAGTCAAATATGTAGTACTGAAGCATTTTTATTGACTGGGTTAGGATGTGCAATGTGGAATGTACAATACCAGAAGGGAATAGTTGAAAGGGGAAAAGAGTTAGATGTGATTTTTCAAAAGGGGCAGGAAATAGAGTTAGGATTGACTGGGGTTAACGCAAAAAAGGATAAAGAGACTATAAAAGAAGGTAGATTGGGAGATTGGACAGAATTTAGGGAATCAGAATTTGATCAACATAGAAAATCTGATACAGACTTAATCAATGAAAATGAATTGATAAGTTCCAAGGTGGAAGAACTCCTACGAGTATCACAAGTAGTGAACTACAAGCAAAAGTTGGTACTAAAGGAGGGCCAAATGAGGAGCGAATTCGAGCGCACAGGAAAAATAAACGAAGTTTTAACCCGTGTGCTCGCACGGCTACATTCAGTTAGAAACAGACAAAGTGAGCTGTTGGGAATAGCAAATAGAGTGAGGGAACAGAAACTGCACCCCTCCGTACTACGATCTACGCAACTCCTGACAATTTTGGAAAACATTTATAAGAAATTTGGCAGTTTTCCACCTGTAAGTGAGCCAAACGAGCTATATCAAATCATTCATGTCGAAGCAGTCTTCGGAGGAAACCGATGCCATTTAAAAATTGAAATTCCGGTCCTAGACGATTCTTCCTTCGAATTGTGCAAAATTTACCCTATTTCCTTCTCCCCAATAAACGATAAACTTTTTGTACTCAACCTAACTTCCGAAGTTATTTTGTTTGCGGAATCTAAAAACCAGGTAATTGAAATGAGTTTTGAGGATTTCCGGACACAATGCATAAGGATTGGTTATACAAGACATCCTAAGAGGTTCGTATGCAGACAAGTTCTGCCCTTGACTACAGATTTTCGGAAGAAAACTTGCATTGAGTCCATTCGAGAAAATCTGAATTCAGTAGACCCGTGTTCCATTGTGGAAAGTATGGACTCACACCGGCTCTTGACCCGTTTGGATACGGATAACTCTTGGCTATTCTCGTTCAACACTTCACACCTATTGCAGGTTTCAAATAAGAACCAAACCATAGAAGAACAAATCGAAGGGCAGGGGGTATTTCAAATGCTGCAGCGTTGTAAGGTAAAGATTGACAATTTGGAACTTCCCGTCGTAGCGCAATTTTTTTTCCAAAACCAACTCAGTTTCTACGGTTCCTCGACAAGAGTCCATGATAAGGTTAAGGCATTGCTGTCGTCGAAGAAATTAGGAATTTTAGAGTCAGAAATCAGCAAACCGGAAAAAGAAAGTATACTATTCCAGTTGCCCGAGATAGTTGTTCAGGTCCCAAACGACAGACTGGGTTTAAAAGAGAGGGAACAGTTAGAACAAATCGATATAGTAACTTGGCAGGTATACGCTATCGAATTATTTATAGCTATCACACTCTTAATAATAGTGGCAAAAGTAAGTTTAAAGTTTAAATGCGTGTGTAGAAAAAAAAGAACTTTGGCCGTGGAAGCCAAAGAATGTACGAAAAGAAGTAACCAACAAGAAATCGAATTAGGTGTAAAGGTAGAAAGACCCAGAGAAAACAGTTCAGGAAAGGGATTTATAAAATCAGGTACTAGAAAAAATAAAGATTTCCCCAAGGTAGTCTCCTATTTTGAAGAATAGGTCCCAAAGAGTTTTGTTTTTGAGAATGTTCACTCAAGTGAAAAAATAAGTGACCATATAGGTCATGAAAATAGATTTGTTGTAACTCTTTTTAGTAATGTCAAATTATAAGCAACAATTTTAATTGTTTAAAAAAAAATTGTAATCTTAATATTATATACGTTAAACTAATGTTGTCAGCGATTTTGTTATATAAACATATTATGATTTGAAAATACATACCTTTTTAAAGTAATTTTGTTAAAATAGCACATAAGAATAAATATGACAGACAATTAACCGAGGAGGATGATTTGTAGAAAAATAAATTTTTCTTTTTCAAAAGGGGGAGGAATGTGGTGAGGAGGTATTTTCATGTTTAAATAAGAATTATGTACTTTGCACCCTCGGTTAACTTGGCTTCATCGTACGAATAATGGAAAACATGAATATACGAACTTCCGCATGTCTTCAAAGTTCAATAACTTAATAATAAAATAATTGTAATTAATGTAAGTTAAGCAATTATAAAAGTAGTGACACTGATATAGCTTGGTCACCAAAAAATTGTTATTTCACAATAACTAAAAGATTTAATGTCAAACCAGAACATTGGACTTTGTAAGGATAATCGATCGGTGATCGATTCAGTCAGTTAACAACAGAGTTCTGAGTTGATCACAGAAGTAGCCGGATGTTCTTTTTAAGTAAATTGTTAATTTTAATAAGTTAACCGAAAATTGTAATTCCAATTAAAAAGTGTTAGTTAAATAAATGAAATAAAATTTATACAGTGTTTTCTTATGTGTAAAGTGTATATGTCCACTCAGCGTGTTTAGGAAAAACACAACACGACACGCTCGAGAAACGTTCCGCGCAATACGTGATTTTTATCCTCGCACAACCGTCCCGCCGAGTCGACTATTCCACGTTTGGTGGCGAAATTCGAGTTAATCGGTTTGATAAACGATCAGTCAACACCCGTACGTCACCGAAACGCAAGATCGGTTGAAAAAAACGCTGCTGTGCATGTAAGTGTACGGGAAAACCCGAGGCAGTCAATTTCTCGCCATTCACAAGAACTGGGCCTTTCTACGACTTCAACTTGGCGAATTTTGCATCGGGACTTGGGTCTGCACCCGTATAAAATCCAAGTGACCCAGAAATCTAAGGTAGACGACCATAGCCAACACCGTGTGTTCGTTGATTGGGCTCTGGATCAGTTGGAAGTTGACCCAAATTTCGCCAAAAAAATCATCTTTGCGACGAGGCTCATTTTTGGATGAGTGGATTTGTGAACAAGCAAAATCGGGGATCGATATATCCTGTTTCCAAAAATCCCATTTTATCAAAATCCCGTTTTTTTTTTTAAATCCGGTTTTTTTAAATCTCGTTTTTCAAAATCCCGTTTTTAGTGTATCCCGTGGAAAATGACAGAAACGGGATTTTTTAGGTCATTCAAAAAAATAAAACAAATAAAAATTTTACAATATTTAATCAGAGTTATTTATTGTATATAAATTTTAAGATTATAAACAAACTAATTTAAAGCTATATTGTAAGCAATATTTTTAAGAAAATCTATTTTTGGCGATAAATTCATGGAGACTTTTTGTGGGGTATTATTTTATAATGAACTTTTCCTCCGATTGCATGCCGTGATTTTAGTTGCAATTAATTTTTGACAATATTGGATCTGAAATTTAAACAGATTTTAATGGGCCATCAAATTATTTAGTTTTTAACGAAAAATTTCTTTAGTTTTATTCTACCGATTAAATTTATTTTTTCTTTTGCAATGAAATTTTGATGCCAATAAAATTGTGCTGTTTCAAAAATGTCTCCTATCCATCTTTTATACAATTTCCTTCAGTTATTAGCCTGAAATAAGAAATTTAATTCTCGAAGTGAAATCCTTTGCATCAAATGTCAATGTTGAATATGGCGGCTGAAAGCATCAACTTTTTTTTCTTTTGTTTGCAACCCGGGGGCTTTGAGGTAACTAAGGGCAACCGGGTCGACTCTGTTCGCATCACACGCTTCTTCAAAGCGAAACTGGCATTCAGGCTCCACAACTAATCACTGTTTCGACCCGAAAACCATCAAATGCTGCTCTATCGCCCCAGGATTTTCATGAAGCGAATGTTGCCCCAAAGACGAACCGTCGATCACCAATTTCTCCACTAAAGCAATTGTGGCTTTGCAGACGCATTATTAATCAGTGCGTCGTGCTCGTCTTTTCTTACGCTTCTTGTACGAAGATGTGAATTATAGGTGTAAATTTTTAGTCCCGATTGCGTAAATTGCTGCATTTTAAAGTCGCAAAGAACAAATCTCATGTGCCCGTGCCTTTCGATGCTATTTGGGTTGTTTTTTCTCCGAAAAATGTCAATATAATAACAATTGTTTTGTGAAGTTCATTGCGGTATTTTGGAATTGTAGTTAGTAACCTCATTCAAACCTTTTATCAATGTCGTTTTAAAAAGGCAAAAATTATTTTCATTAATCAGGCGCCTGATTAATGAAAGTAATTTTTGCCTTTTAAAACGGAATTTTAAAAAACGGGATTCTGAAAAATGGTATTTTAGAAAACGGGATTTTTTTACACGGTATTTTTAAAAACGGGATTTTGGAAAACAGGATTTTAAATACGAGATTATAAAAAACGGGATTTCGTACCCAATCCGCAAAATTGTTGGATTTGGGCCGATACCAAACCACACGAGATGCATCAAATGCATCCCGAGAAAGTCACTGTTTGGTGCGGATTTTGGTCTGGCGAAATCATCGGTCCGTACTTCTTCCAAAACGAAACTGGGATTGCCAAAACTGTGAACTGGCCACCGAGATCATGCGATGTAACGCCTTTACACTTCTTCCTTTGAGGCTATCTTAAACCGATGGTCTAGGCGAATAAACCGTAAACAATTGATGCCCTCAAAGCCTACATAACGAACGACATCCAGCAAATTCAGCCAGATTTATGCGAGAAAGTAATCGAAAATTGGATCTCCCGAATACGGGGGCAAAGCCGCGATGGACATTTAAACGTTATATTCCATACTTAATGGCATAAAAAATTGTTTTAAACAACAAAAAAAATTGAGTGGATATCTCACACACAACTTGTTTTATTTACATTTAAAAATCGAGCGTCCTTATTGAAACACCCGTGTAGATAGGTAAATTTATGCGAGGCCAAAAGCCGTCGTTCATCGTTCAGGACTGAGATGGACTGCGAATCGGCTTAAAGCGCAGCCTCTATTGCTATACAAAAGTAATATAAGGGAGCATGTTATACTTTTGATTTGATACCAGCTTTTGTCTCCTTCGGAATCAGTGTGCAATGATCGAAAATGAGCAAACCCAAAATTTTTAAAATGTTTTAAGTTTAATTTTGAGAATTTTATTATTGTTTGCAAGAAACTTATTATTTATGTTTGAGGAATGTTTCTTTAAATATCCTTGATTTTATTTACAGCACAAGTTGTTGTTGACTTAACTGTGCAGAGAACCCAAAAGATGCAGCGGCCGATATCAGTAGGCGTGGGTCCATTAACGCCACTTCTACAACGTGATAGAATAACAGCACCGCAGCCTGTTGATGTAATCATTATAATAATTATTTGATTTATCACAATGCATTTTAATCTTTATTTTTTTTAGAATGCTAAGCGTCGTGAAATGGAATTTTCAAAAATAAAAACACTTCAGCTAATGTTAGAACAAGAGAAAAAAACTTTTGAGACTTTAAAGTCAAATATTTCTCCAAATAGCCGTCACGATCGTGCAAAGGCAGAGGCTACAATAAGGAAATTGCAGGAACAATTACGTCAGGTTGGGTGCGAGGTAAATATTTATTTGATTTGACATTTTTCATCATTAAAATAGCTTTCAACATCCCCCCGATTCTACTTTAAATATTTTAGTCTTTTAAGGTACAAATACACGACGAGAGACTTTGGTCTCTGGTCTCCAGGGTACAAAAGGCAAAAATCTCCAATGTGTATACACGATCACAGACATTTAAGTCTGGAGATCAAAAAATATATCTCCGGAGACATTTACTAAAAAGTCTCTAAAAGCAAAGTCTCTGGAGTGCATACACGACGCAGGTATCTCGTATCCAAGCATAACAACAATATCACTAATCTAAAATATAAAATAAGTAAAAACACTTTTTTTCTTTATAAAAACTGACCTTTAATCTCAAAACAATGAAACAAATTCTTGTTCCCACAAAACAATTTCCTGAAATGTCAAAATTTGTCTCCTGAGACCAAGAGATAGATATCAAAACGTTTTGAAGACCGGAGACGCATTAAAGAGACTCTCCATTAGTAGCTACACGGCAAGAAACTTAAGTCTCCCAGAGACCCTAGAGACTTGATACTTGGAGACAAATCTCCGGTCTCCGAAGTGTATACACAGGTCTCTTTGTATGCAGAGGCGAAATTTTTGGTCTAAGAGACCAAAGTCTCTCGTCGTGTATTTCTACCTTTAACCTTTTATGGCAACTTGAAAGCGAAGTAAAAGATTTAAAATTCTACTTATAATGTTTTAAGATTGTCAAAATCAGCTGATCTTTTAACTGGTGTGGTGAAAATTCTTGTAGGTTTTAAAACCATTAGGTAATCTACAAATAATATTATGCGAAATTTCTAACGTGAAAATTCATTGTAGTTATAAGGCAATTTGAAGGTGCATTAAGAATCTTTTACAGCAATTAGTGATGGTTGTAGGCAACGATTAAAACGGAAAAAATATTCTTACGATAGAAGATATACGAAGTAAATGGAATTTCGATGCATTTGAGCTAAAATGTATTTATACTTGTTTTTTAGCCGAATCGAACGAACAAATGACAAACTATTGAGAGATACATTGAATTCATTTTCAATTTCGAAACTCATATATAATGCCTCTATATAAAACTGATTCAAGATTAACACATTTTAACCCTTTCGAGACGGCTTTCCTTTCGAGACAGGGTTATTTTTTAAATGATTTTGTTCAGATACAGGTTGTTAGTTGCATCGTTTAGATTATTAATTCACTTTGTTTGGCTCAAAAAAATTAAAGGGGAGGGCTGCAGGAACTGGGACATATGTGTCTCATTAGTCTTGGTCGGACACAGATGTCTCATTAGTCTATCAGGGCAAAAAAAAAATTGCTTTCATTTTCCTGACACCGCAAAAAATGAACATCAAAAGTATTGGGACCAATGTGTCCCACCGGGAAAGTCTACTGGGATATATATGTCCCGTAGCCCTCCCGTAGAAAGACGGGTGGGACATATATGGGCGATTCTCTGGAAAAAGCTCCTTTTCGGAGGTACTCAAGTTTAAGGTCGAAAAAAAAAATATTCAATTTTTCTCGATCAATAATAGCAGCCTTTGTTAGTCTTCTTTCATTATCAATTTCAATTTTTTTTAATTTGTTGACGAATTTTACAAAAAATAAACTCAAAACCCCAAAACGTCATTCCCGTGACGTATCTCCTTGTTTTGGGTTGTATAAAATTAATTTATCGCTTAGTTTTATAATTTTTTAGAAAAACGCATACGTACCGAGTTAACAAATGATTGAATGCACTTATTACTCTTTACAAAATAAATAAAAGAAAAAAACTTAGGGTCAAGGGGGGTTATTGTAAACGATTTTCACTTTTTTGATATCTTTTCAACTTTGTAATGGTTTTTTTTAAAATTAAATCACTAACAGCGGAGTTTTGATATATTATGTTAAAATTTGTTGTCTATTTATTGCCCATTCCATGTGATTTCAAAATGATAGGTCCTTAATTTTTTACAAAATTGGATGTTTACTTTTACCCCTATATTTTTTTTCAAATTTTTGAAAAATGGGGTAAAGGTAAACACCTTTTTTTATCCTTTTTTTATATACGTATCTGCGCAAAATTTCAAGTCTCTAGCTCAATCCGTGCGCCCGCAATCCGCGCCACAGACACACGGACGGACGGACATGCAGAAGTTAATTTTTTTTGTCATTCTAAACATACTGGTATAATTCATTTTTGTGGGTGATGACAGGATCTTGGCGTTACAAACGGTAAGGCAAAGTTAATATACCATTTGGTTTCACCATACGGGTATAAAAAGGGTGTTTACTTTTGCCCCAAATTGTTCACATTAACCCCATTATAGTGTTTACATTTGGACATGAGGTTACAAATGAGGGGGTAAATGTAAACAGACAATAATTTTTTACAGTTTGTTTATAGCCAACAATTAACATATATAACCTATCTCAAGCAACTATATTGTTCGTATATTAAGCTAAAACATACATCCTTCTTTTAAAAATCCCTTCAAAATATAATTCTTTTCCATCTTAGGAAAACTGAAATCACACTAAAAAGAAGCACTCACTTTGACCGCTCATACACAACGAACCCTCTCTTAGATATATTGTGGCACGTGTCCGCAGTGAGATAAAAGATCAATTTTTAATATATTGTCTAGATAAGCTAAGAAGGAATAGCAGTTTGGGGACAACCAATAGTGTTTACAATTACCCCTGTTTACATTTACCCACTTTGACCCTAGCACTTTTACGGACCCAAAAGCACGTGTCTCCATGTTTTTGCATCATCACCGTGGCAAAAATGTAAATGCTCTTAAATCGAAATAAACGGTTGGCAGCTAATGGCAACACGTTCAAATATTACGGTAAAGTTATTCCATTTTCCAAAGTCATTTCGAAAGAAGAGCACGTGCATCAATTATATACGCAATTTTGAAGTAAGTGGTTGAGTTTGTGCTTCGTTCATAAATTTTCATCATTCCCGTGGTGTGTATAACTTTTTATATTTTTTATGTTTAGAAAAGATATTGTACCTAATTAATGTATTATTTAATCTGTAAAAATTATACAAAGTCTGGAAAAAAACTATTCAATAGTATTGGTTTTAAGAAGAAAAAACTTCGTTTTTCATCATTCCCGTGGCGTCATTCCCGTGTTTCGCTGTTAGTCATGGGAATGACGATAATGTCACGGAAATGACTTATGTTTGGTATGTTTGTTTTTTTTTTAAACATTTACTAAGTTGTAATCAATGCGAAATACTTACATCCTTCTTTAGTATTATGGGACGACGCAAAACCGCTGGTAGAGCAGCCAATGATAAAAAGATACGCGCAGAAAAAGAGCGTCACTCCCGTGAAAACGATTTTTTTTAAAACGGTAAAAATCGAAGGACCAGTTTTTAAAAACATAAAGTATTTCATTATTTATCGATCTAATGAGTTATATGTTATTATTTCGTTGAACTGAACATCGAGACATTTTCGGCCTACAAAAGGAGCTTTAGAATCACCCATATGTCCCGAAGCAAGAACACTTTTAATAAAAAACTTTTTAAAAAAAAGTAAAAAAAACCGACTTAAAAATGCACTAAAAAGGAAAAAATAATTTTTTTTTTGGAAGTTGGTGCCAAAATAGAAACAAACAATTTGCTCTCTTTTATTGTACAAAATATAAAATTAAAAAATTTCTAATAAATAAAATTATTATTTATTGAATTGTACCAAAAGTTTTTGTTTTCTAATAAGTCACAGAGATGAGATTCAAACTATTATTTTTTTACAGCCTACCTACATAATATAAACATAACAAAAGCTATATTTGCCAATCTGGCAATTATTGAAAACCCGTATGGTGATTTAAGTGAACAGTTGTACCAAAATTACACTTTGAAGTCAAAGTTTCCAATGAGATTTTTTAAAATTTGTTCCAATCGGATTTTGATGTATGGAAGTTTTATGTAGAATCATATCCTAAATAACTCTTGTTCTTGCACTTTTTTGATAAGATGCACCGTTTTTGAGGTATTCGCAAAAAACGATTTCGTTCGTATGGGGGGTAACCCCCCTAATGGACCGTTTTCGCCCATTAACGAACTTAGCCTCGCATTTTACGAAAAACGGATCTGCGCAAAATTTCAAGGCTCTAGCTCAATCCGTGCGTCCGCAATCGAGTTCACAGACAGACGGACAGACGGACGGACGGACATGCGGAAATCAAAATCTTTTGTCATTCCTAACACACTGGTGTAATTCATTTTTGTGTGTGATGACGGGATCTTGGCGTTACAACGGTAAGGCAAAGTTAGTATACCCTTTGGTATTCCATACCATACGGGTATAAAAATTTCAGCGGTATTGTTCCTTACTTGGCACGTTGCCCTTAACCCACGTCAACATTAACAAATATTCTTTTGTTTTTGGGTAAGCTCCGTTAAAATTAAAAAAATATTCTTTTGTCAGATGTCGTCACGAAAGATAAAATATTTTCATTTGGATAGCAGTAATAGAATTGGTGATAGCTGTAAAAGTAACACTCAAGAAATATGAATAGAAGTCCTCTTTAAGTTTCTATTTTGGCCCCAACTTCCAAAAAAATTATTTTTTCCTTTTTAGTGCACTTTTAGATTGTACAATAAAAGAGAGCAAATTGTTTGTTTCTATTTTGGCACCAACTTCCAAAAAAAAAAATTATTTTTTCCTTTTTAGTGCATTTTTAAGTCGGTTTTTTTTACTTTTTTTTAAAAAGTTTTTTATTTTATAATTTTTAGTGACTTTTGGTATATACATATTATATAGATATATTTAATGTTAGGAAATGGGTAGAGCTGCGCCCCACGTGCGAAAACGGCGTTACGAATCGATAGCCTTCAACCCCCTTAGTGACACTGGAAAGTTTCATTAAGATCGGACCAGCCAATTCGAAGATACCAGGCGAGGGGTATCGAGGGGAGGGAAAAGTCAGGTTTTGTAGTGGAAAATCAAACCCCTTAGCCTTCTTAGTAATACTGTAAAGCTTCATTAAGATCGGACCACCGAATTCGAAGATACCAGGCGAGGAGTGTCGAAGGGGAATTTTCTCAGAGGGGATACCTATCTAGATCGTATTTTTGTCCCCGAAAATCCCTAACACCCAAGTTTCATGAAAATCGTTAGGCCTGTTTTCGAGATCCATTGTGCAGACAGACAGACTGACAGACAGAAGGACGACAGTCCTAGTATTATATTATAGGATATACCTATTTAATGTTAGGAAATGGGTAGAGCAAAACTTTAATCGTTCCAAACAGCGAATTTTTAGGGATGGCAACAGTAAGTTGTAAACTAAATTTTAGAGGTCGACAGCAAAAATTTTGGTCACCAACATTTTTTAGATCGACAGAAACCTTTCGTTAACCTTACAGACTTCTAAACATTAGAATTGGATTAGGCGACCCTAAAAACCCCCATATGTGTTTGTTTTTTATCTGGAAAATTTGAGGGTTGAAGGATTCGCTGCCCCCCAAAATATACGCATAAAAATTTTCAGACCGATCGGAACATCCGATTAGGGGACAGGGGAGGGGTTAAGAAGCGAAAGGGGTAGGGGAAAATAGATAAGGGGAAAACACTAGCCGTCCCCCAAAATGTACGCATACAAATTTTCAGATCGATCGGACCATCCGATTGGGAGTTGATAGGGGAGGGGTTAAGAAGCGAGGGGTTAAGAAGCGAAAGGGGTAGGGGAAAATAGATAAGGGGAAAACACTAGCCGTCCCCCAAAAAGGTACGCATACAAATTTTCAGACCGATCGGACCATCCGATTGGGAGTTGACAGGGGAGGGGTTAAGAAGCGAAAGGGGTAGGGGAAAATAGATAAAGGGAAAACACTAGCCGTCCCCCAAAACGTACGCATACAAATTTTCAGATCGATCGGACCATCCGATTGGGAGTTGACAGGGGAGGGGTTAAGAAGCGAAAGGGGTAGGGGAAAATAGATAAGGGGAAAACACTAGCCGTCCCCCAAAATGTACGCATACAAATTTTCAGATCGATCGGACCATCCGATTGGGAGTTGACAGGGGAGGGGAAGGCCGGGAAACGTCGGAGAGAGGGGAAATTAAAATGGGACCAACTAGGGAGTGAACTCTGTCATCCACCAACGTTTCAACAAAATCCATGCAACGGCACCCAAGTACTGCGTGAACATACAGATATAAAATAAATAAATAAATAAAGTTGGACCAAAACGAATTGATAACCTCCTCCTTTTTTGGAAGTCGGTTAAAAAAGGGAAAATCATAACTTACCTTTCAGTGCACAAGTGAACATGAATCGTTTTGCCGACATGCTCGAAACAGTAAACTTCGTTCGTTTAGATTCGTATTGACGATCCGATATTTTCTTTTTCCATATAACACTTCAATTTTTTACTACTGAATTTTTCAAACTTTGCAGGGACATATACAGATGTTCACAAAATTATTCGCACAAAGTAAGAAATAAGACAAATTAACTAAAAAAAACTCTAAAATTGACACAAACATTTTTTTTTGTTTTATTTTATATTGAGCGTTTATTGACTAATAAAAATGTGAAACCAAACCGAAAATTTCTGATTACAAATATAAAAATAAAGACAAAATTCAAATACATGTCATTTTTTGCTACACAAAATTATTCGCACAAAGTAAAAAAAAAAAGTTTAAATATTAAAATTTTTAAAATCCAGAACAAACTTAATATCTTGTTGGTCCTCCCTTGGCTTTTATAACGGCTTGAAGACGTTTTGGCATACTAGTAACCAATTTGTCGGTAAAAAGTGGGCTGATTTTATCCCATTCTTCTTGGAGTACGTTCTTAAGCTGATTTTTGTTGGAAACTGGTCGCAGCCTTATTCTCCTTTCTAATTCAGACCACAAATGGTCGATTGGGTTAAGGTCTGGTGACTGCGGAGGTGTGTGGAGCTGATGAGGGACGTTGTAGAGCAACCAAGACTTGACAATGTAAGCAGTGTGTTTGGGGTCATTGTCTTGTTGGAAATAATAACTACCCGGCAATTGTAATTTATCCTTGCTAAGCGGCAGATTTGTTTTTAAAATGTTTAAATATTGCCATTTGTCCATTGTGGTATCAATAAATTGCAGGCTACCAGCACCTTCCGCAGCCATACAGCCCCACACCATGACGCTTCCACCTCCGTGCTTAACCGTTGGTTTTAAGTTTTGCTTCTGGAGCTCGGTATTAGGTTTGCGCCACACTATTTGTCGTCCGTCGCTACCGAAAATATTAAATTTGCTCTCGTCGCTGAACAGAACATTTTTCCAAAACTCGGGGCCCTTATGTAGAAATTTTTTCGCGAACGCTAGTCTTTTTTTTCGATTGACTTCAGAGATAAATGGTTTGCGACGTGCAATACGGCCATTTAACCCATGCTCCCGCAAAGTTCTTCGCACAGTTTCGGAAGATATTGGTTTTCGGATCATTTCGGAAACTTCAGCTGTTAATTGTTTCATCGGCTTCATGGGGTTTTTCTTTATTTGTTTGATGACATGTCGCTCATTAGCCTCAGAAAGAATTTTTTTTCGTCCTCTTCCTAGTTTATTTTCCAACGATCCCTCATATTTAAACTTATTCATGATATCTCGAACAACGGTATATGACCTCCCTACCAATGCCCCAGTTTCACGATATGTTTTTCCTTGACAAACTAGCTTTACTATCAATTTTCGTTCCTCTAAACTTGTTTCACTTTTTTTACGACCGATTTCGTAGAAATAAATACTTGATACCGGAGTAACACTGATTTTAACTCAATTGAACAAGATCTGGACCACACAAAACTTCTTCGTCAATTGTATGTTTAATTGGATCCCATAATTTACCGTTTGTCTTATTTGTGCGAATAATTTTGTGCACCTAAATCAAGACACTGGTTTAAATTTAGATTTTATTTTCAATTTGCTAGTCATATATTTCAAGTGTTCTTGGAATTTTGGTTAGTTAATAAATAACCAATATAAAATAAAAAAAAATAAAAAAAAAATCGAATAAATTTTGATAGGTTTTTAACTGATTTACCATATTTCATATTTTGTGCGAATAATTTTGTGAACAACTGTATGTCTCAGCAGTCTTGGAAGAGTTAAGCGGGCACTGACGCGTACGACTTGCCGTTGTAATGGGCGAAATTGCGCACCGCGTGCAAAAAATACTCTCATGTAAGAATTGCTATAACTTTAAAACTACCAAATATTTTTAAACGAAATTTTAAATAATTCTTATTACACTTTCATCGCGACACGTGGTACTACGTTTCTCGCATTACAGTACTAATCGTGAAAAAACGTAGTACTACGTGGCCCGCTTAAAGTGTGTTAAGCAGTTAGAACCGTTTACTGTCATAAAATTTACTCGCATCGTCACTTCAGAATTATTGTGAACCATATCCACAGCCAAAACTCTTTTATATGAATTTCACACAAAATTACTTTTAAAATTTTATTTTTCCCTACAACCCTTCACAATTGGACTGCCCTGAATAAAATCACAAAAAATATTTTATATGCACATAACTTATACTAACTACGACATCTCCAATTTCAACAAAAATATACGTAAAAAATTCACTTGAGGTGCAATATTTTGGGATTTGTAGAAGAAAGTGGAGAAAGACAGGCGTGTTTTTGGATTTTTAGTCATACTAATCAAACACAAAATCGCTAAAGAGGATACCACAAAAAATAAAAAAAAAATTGATTTGTTTAAAAAAATGCACTAAAAACAAAAAAATATAATAAGGGTATTCACAATCCTCTTTTAATTTTCGGTATTCGGTATTTTCGGTAATATTAAAAGACTGAAAATATTCTGCTGTGAACATCCCACAGCACAGATTTGAGAACAGCGCTTTTATTTGATACGTGACCAAATCATGAACTGCGAATTTGATTGTAAAATATGTCACATACCTTTAAATCCATGTTTGATGTATTCTTTTGAATTTCTATTGTGGCAACGGTTATCGAAATTGAAAAAATTTGCAGTCCGATGAGATAACCAGCGAGAAAATTTGACAACTAAAAACATTACTAGCGCCACTCGCGGTTGATTCTTGATACCGAACACCCGGGCCGAAAACATGACTTAAGGCATGTATACAATTACCGAATCCGGTAATTCATTTTTACATGAACCAAGTTACCGTCTCGGTAAAAATCTGTTAAATTTGACTGAATTACCGAGCGGTAAATTTACCCGCAATTTAAAAGACGACTGTGAATGCCCTGAATAAAAGCATGAAAAATAAAATAAAATACATTTTTTATCGCTTTTATTTCTACCAACAGTACTAAAAAAAAATTTTTTTTTTGTATTTATCATCACACAGTCAGTTGTATATTTTTACATGCAGTAGGAATTCGGTATAGCTAATCCGCATAAACCAGGACGTTCAGTATATTGCGTCCCAAATAGCATTTTAAGCAGCAATTATGGTGTTTATCCCCATACTTCGTCACCATGCAAATCGCGGCGATAAGCAATTTATGTCGCAAATACGTAGTTAGTTGTGCCAACGAGACGCGCAACGAGACCCATAGTGGGGAACACTTTTCAGCGGTTTGCGGCGCCGCAATTATAACGACAGGGACGTAATTAGTTGCCTCATGCGCGAGCGTCATCTGACGGCATTATATCACACAATTACACAAATCATCGAGCGGGTTTTCTTTCTCCCTCGAATGCTTGCTAGTAAACAGAGATGAACAAATAAAAACGTAAGCAGAAGACGAACGAGAAAAATCTAATGGCGACAAATTAATGGAAACTTTTGTGTAGTGTTATTTTATAATGGACTTTTCTTCCGGTTGCATGTCGTGATTTTAATTGCCATTAAAATTTTTCGACAATATTGGATTTGAAATTTAAACAGATTTTAATGGGCCATCGAATTATTTTGTTTTTAATCAAAAATTTCTTTAATTTTTTTTTATCGGTAAAATTTTTTTTTCTTTTGCAATGAAATTTTGATGCCAATAAAATTATGCTGTTTCAAAAATGTATGCTATCCACTTTTTATGCAATATCCTTCAGTCATTCGCCTGAAATAAGAAATTTAATTCTCGAAACGAAATCGTTTCCATCAAATGTCAGTGAGAAATATGGCGGCTGAAGGCATCAATTTTTTTTTGGTGTTTCTCAGACGGGGAGCTTTAATGAAACTTTAGTGGCAGACTATTTCGACCCGAAAACCATCAAATGCTGCTCTATCGCTGCAGGAGTTTTCATGAAGCGAATGTTGCCCCAAAGATGATCCGTGGGTCACCAATTTCCCCACTAAAGCAATTGTGGCTTTGCAGACGCATTATTAATCGGTGCGACGCGCTCGTCACTTCTTTCGCTTCTTATACGCGGATGTGAATTATAGGTGTAAATTTTTAGCCCCGATTGCGTAAATTGCTGCATTTTAAAGCCGCAAAGAACAAATCTCATGTTCCCGTACTTTTCGATGCTATTTGGGGTACGTTCACAATTTACAATTTACTTGACTTTTTTTTAAATTTTTTTTTAAATATGCAACTGAAATTTGAAATTGAACTTTTGGTTTTCTGAGGCTCAATTTCGATTGCATATTGTTAAAAAAGGTCAAAAAAATATATTCCCATTGCACTCCCATTATGTAACTTTACAGAAATGGTTTTGAAAAATGACAGTTTATTTGTGAACTTTTTTGAAAAAATTAAAATATGGCTTTTTGAGATATTCAAGGTCAAATTTAAAACTATTCAAAACTCAAAATATTCCATATTAGGCCGCTATCTCATTTCTAGTCTGAGTTCTAAATTTTTTTGTTATTGTACTTTAGCAAAGAATTGCGATTTTTTGAAGATTTCAAGGTGCTGTAACTCTGAAGCCACTGCAAATAAAAATCTGAAATCTTGAGGGTTCGTTATGTGAGCCCAATTTGAAAGAAATCCAAAACAATATTTTTTTTACTCGATTCACATAGTATTTAGAATCTATACAAATAAACTTTTCGCAAATATCTTTTTTTTAGTGAATCTTACGGCAGTAAGGACATATTTCATAGGAATGTGCTACAACTTCGTATTAGGGTATTTTTGCTTAAGTCGAGATATTTAGGAGTTATAGGATAATTAAGCTGATAAAAGGATGTTTCCATTATCCTTTTAGTTCTTTTAGAGGGGATTATTTATGACAGTATTTTTTAATTATAGTAGAGCTTATGACCTTTAAAATAAGCTAAAAACTAAAAAATCTAAGATAGTAATGAATGATAAATCCTTTAAGGATCAATTACTAAAAAAATTAACGCCGTAGATATCTACATTGCTCTGCAATGTTTTTCAGCTCAAAATTATTTATCAGAATCCATTAACAGAATATCAATAACCTACAATTTGTCCAGAATTGTTCTACAGTGTTATTAATGCATAATAAAACTAATAATTCGGGTAATGTTTTTAGAACTATTGTTTCCCAATATTTTTAAAATTACCCTTAAATATCTTTATGAATGAAAAATGTAAAACGGGTCAATTGAAGTATTGTAATATTTCGATTTATGTAAAAAATATCTTTCTTAGCCAATAATGAATTTGACGGAAATCGTGTGCCGGTTCTTTAACCTGATGTTGCATATTGTGTTATTTTTCTTCCATATTCAGTCCAAACTCACCGTAAATAATATCTACATCAAAAATTTTCATATCTAGGAAATTAATTTCCTTTTTCTTAATAAAAATATATAAAATAACAAATATAAAAAAAATAACAAATATAAATAAAATTAAAACACATGATTTATTATCAACAGGGTCCTTGTAATTTTTTAATCCCGTGTCCCACATTTATGACTCCAGCTTCACACCATTCGGTTACTACACCTCAATCACATACTTCCAGTCCCGCATTTCTATCCCGTTTTCCTCGTTCATTATCCTCATTAAATCTTGGTTCAAGAAAAAAACTTGATAAGGACCTAACATCTTCCATTAATCATACCTCACCAAAACCACACGATACGGTTCATCTTTCTGCTATAAGTCCGTTATCTTCACATAATTATTCGACATCACCACAGAGAATTCTAGGACCTCTAACGCCGCCAGAAACAGAATGTTTCGATGGTGATATAATATTTAAAGGCATTATGCCGCCACCACTTCCACAACGAAATGTATCTAGAAAACCAATTGATCTAACAAGTTCGATGCCATCCGATACGCAAAAAAATGTTTTAGTATCAGATTTAGATCATTCAATTGTTTGGCCAATGTTAACTCCGAAGGCAGATCGTGTCGACTTTAATAACCATAAAGAAGTACAAGATTGCGATAACAACAGCAACAGTGGTAAAGGTGATGCATTTAGTGGAGCAGATAACAATATAAGACGAACAAAAAAAACAAAAGCGATTTCAGATCCAAAGATAAGTACTCATTTGTTTTTACAAATGGAAAAAGAATATGGTGGCATTGCTCGTGACAAGAGTAACGGAGTTATTCCTCCGCCACTGCCACCTCGTCAACCAGGAATGATGGAAGAAAATCTACATTTAAACAATAATAAAATGTCATGTACCAATAATGGAAGAACATCAAGTGATGCCTGTGGACGACCTATGCCAAACAGTGTTGACACGCTGATGAATTATCCATTAGTGGCAACGTGTACACCTGTGAGAGATAATATCATTGGGTCCGCATTTCCGTTATCTCAGCGGCCAAATATTGTCCACCAGTTACAGCAACATCTCCAGCATAGTCATCATAATTTGCCATCATCAGAATCTTCCATCTCTGTCAATAAGTCTACTAGTATTGTAAGTAACAACATTATTGAACATCACTATGGTTGTCTTTCCTTCATTAATAACTAACATATATTGGGGCATACTGCTTTAGATGTAATTATACGAATGAATTGAATATAGTATCATGCACATTTTCCAGGCATATATAACATTTACTAATAACACTATATATATATATATATATATATATATATATATATATATATATATATATATATATAATTTTCACAGCATGTTCCAACCAACACGTAGACGCTCACTAAGGCTGGGTTTATAATATATATAATATATATTACATTATATTATATATAGTGGAGCCTCGGTTCGTGAAAGCCTTGGTAAACATTACGGTTCGCGAACTACTTTTGAGCTCGTAATATACGTTTATATTTCGGGACAATATTTCGGACAGGTAAAAAGTAAGAGAAAAAAGTGATCCGGTGGATTTCAATTAGAGTCGAGTAATCTGCAAGAGAAAGAGAAAACCTAAATAACACCGTTGTATGTCGTATCTCGTTTTTCAGAAAGGAGGTTGCTCGTCGAAACCATATCTTTTCCTTTCATCACATCCTTTGAACAGCTAAAACAGTTTTTTATTTTCGTTCATATTTTTCCTATGTCTGAGTTTATTTACTTTGCTTAGTATTTAATAAATTTTCACTGTTTTATATATGATTTTAGCATAAAGAATGGGTTTGAATAACCAATTTTTCGAGGCGCGGGAACGGATTAAATCATTTTACATTTTTTATATCGGTTCGTGAAGGCTTCGGTTTGTGAACATTGTTCAGGGGCGGATCAAGTTTACCAACCGAGGACCCACTGCACTATGGTTTTATATAAACTAAATATGTAAGTAGCACTAGAACCTCTCATATCCGGGTGAAATTATTTTTATCTGTTAAACTTTGCAGGATATTAAAGATTTTAAAATTATGAAAAAAGTGTTTGCATGGTCTAACCGTAGATTTAATATAACCTAGATCGCGCCATCTGCTGTCTCAAATAGTCCCAGAGAATTCCACATTATTTCGAAGTAAGAGGAAGAGGAAGATGCGTGAAGAAATTTACAACTTTTTTGACAAAACTGTTTGAACGCGATTCAAAAATTACTCGACCGCTTGAGCTGAAATTTGACAGCATAAGTCTTGACGATCTATACTACAAGCCAGAAAAACATTTATTATAAAATTTTATTAAATTCCAAAGATTTCAAGCCACTTTTGGATTTACGGTTTTTTGATTGTCTTTAAAGCCTTATAACTAGAGTTGACCGATTTCGATAAAAAATGTTCACAAATCCCATGAAAATAAAAACCTTTGGAATCGGTTCATCCGTTGATTTAATATTGAATTTTTTGTGGCTGGGGTACATTAAACTCCAGTACACGGTTACTCTCAGATATTCAAGACACAGAACGCAAGTTAGCAAATAAAGAAAAATCTTCAGAATGGTGCAAATTGCTTACTATTCATCAGGGTGAAGTTGAAAGAAATTTTAAAGTTTGTAGTTCGCATTTTCGATCTCAATGTTACAAATTTTCGCATATATCTTATGGTTTGAATTCAAATTTTCTCACCAAAGTTACGATTTTCAAAAATGGGATATCTTACAACTCGCATGTTCAATGAATGTAAACGATAGAATGTAAAAGCATGACTTAGCGCGATCTAGTTAATATTAAATTTGTGGTAAGACCATTTTACGCTTTGAAAAGAAATGAAAATTTATTGAGAGTAAAATTTAATGAAAATTTTTTACGCTTTGAAAAAGAATGAAAATTTATTGAAAGAATAAAATTCAATGAAAATTTTTTACGCTTTGAAAAAGTTTTACGTTTTGAAAAGGAATGAAAATTTTAATAAAGATTAAATTCAATGAAAAGTTTACAATGATGATACAATTTTAAGTGTACAAGCTTTTAAAAAATTATCAATTTGGCGAAATATTTTTAATACTCCAACTTTTTGATAGAACTGGTCTTTTTTTTAAATTTACTAGCAGACCCTTCGTTGGCAGCTAAAAGTTTTTTGTATAAATTTTAGAATGCCAAAAAACCATAAATAACTTAAAAAGTCTTGGAAAAAAATGTTATCCTTACAGGACCTTCCGTTTCGAATTTTGAAATTCCAACTCCAGATTCGTGATAAGCAACCCTAAAAACCTCCCAAAGACTGTTTTTGCGAGAAAAATTGGAAAAAGGACATTTCCGTTATCCTTACAGGACTTTACGGTTAGAATTTTGAAATTCCAACACCAGATTCGTGATCAGCGACCCCAAGAACCCCATAATTTTTCCCAGTAAAAACTGGAAAAAGGATATTTGCGTTAACCTCGCAGGACTTTTCGGTTAGAATTTTGAAATTCCAAAACCGGATTCGTGATCAGCTACCCCAAAAACCCCCTAATGACGATTTTTCCCAGTAAAAACTGGAAAAAGGATATTTGCGTTATTCTTACAGGACCTTCCGTTTCGAATTTTGAAAATCTAATACCGGATTCGTGATCAGCGCCCCAAAAACCCCCTTATACCGATTTTTCCAAGGAAAAACGGGAAAAAGGATATTTATCCTTACAGGACTTTTTGGTTTCGAATTTTGAAAATCTAATATCGGATTCGTGATCAGTGATCCCAAACATAATGCCAATTTTCCCGGGGAATAATGGGAAAAGGGATATTTGCGTTATCCTTTCAGGACCTTCCGCGTCAGTTTTGCAAATCTAATATCGGATTCGTGATCAGTGACCCCAAAAACCCCTAATGCCAATTTCTCCGGTAAAAAATGGGAAAAAGGAGGTTTTCATTATCTCTACAGGACCTTCCGTTTCGAATTTTGAAAATATAATACCGGATTCGTGATCAGCGACCCCAAAAACCCCATATTGGCATTTTTTTCGGGAAAAAATGGAAAAAGGATATTTGTGTTATCCTTACAGAACCTTTCGTTTCAAATTTTGAAATTCTAATACCGGATTCGTGATCAGCGACCCCAAAAACCCCATAATGCCAATTTTTTCGGGGAAAAATGGGAAAAAGGATATTTTCATTATCCTTACAGGACCTTCCGTTTCGAATTTTGAAAATCTAATACCGGATTCGTGATCAGCAACCCCAAAAACCTCATAATGCCAATTTTTCCGGGGAAAAATGGGAAAAAGGATATTTTCATTATCCTTACAGGACCTTCCGTTTCGAATTTTGAAAATCTAATACCGGATTCGTGATCAGCGACCCCAAAAACCCTATAATGCAAATTTTTCCCGGGGAAAAATGGGAAAAAGGATATTTTCATTATCCTTACAGGACCTTCCGTTTCGAATTTTGAAAATCTAATGCCGGATTCGTGATCAGCGACCCCAAAAACCCCATAATGACAATTTTTCCGGGGAAAAATGGGAAAAGGGATATTTTCATTATCCTTACAGGACCTTCCGTTTCGAATTTTGAAAATCTAATACCGGATTCGTGATCAGCGACCCCAAAAACCTCATAATGCCAATTTTTCCGGGGAAAAATGGGAAAAAGGATATTTTCATTATCCTTACAGGATCTTCCGTTTCGAATTCTGAAAATCTAATACCGGATTCGTGATCAGCGACCCCAAAAACCCTATAATGCAAATTTTTCCGGGGAAAAATGGGAAAAAGGATATTTTCATTATCCTTACAGGACCTTCCGTTTCAAATTTTGAAAATCTACATAGCTTTGATTTCACCATACGGGTATAAAAATGTGAAATGTATAAAATGAAAAAAATCGAAAAAAGTTTAAAAATCCCCAAGAAGTTTTGAACCCACGCGTAAAATTTTACTTGGTGCAAACTTCCATCAACTTTTCCACAGTACTATTCAATTCTTTATATTTTAATGATAAAAATGTGTGTAAATGACTTTGTGGATTTAAGGCTTTCTCCATTACCATGACTTCTGTAACTGCAAAAAAATGCAGAAAACTAGAGCAAGATAGACTTATGTAGATCTAAAAAGGAATGACTGAATACAAGTTAAACGCTATCCCTTCCAGTTTTACAATTTTATAGCAATCATATCAAACCTTATGCTATGAATATAATGTTCAAATTGGCATGGTAACAAAGCTTTTAACTATGCATGCGAAGGAGAAAAATGACATCACGCTAACATATAATAACCGTTTGAATGTGTCCGTGCTTGTGTCAGTGCTTACTGTGTGATTGTAGTAGAAATCGCCATAAAAAACAGGGGAAATTATTCTTGCAATTGCCGACAAATTTTTGCAGTTGATTCTTATCTCCCTTTCTCGTCAACGTATCTTCACATAAATGTGTCTCTATTTTTTTGCTGTTGCCGAAGTCATGGTAATTAGGGATGGGAGAATTCGTTACTTTCATTACCCGGTATTAATTCGTTATTTCAACAAAAGTAACGAATACCTAATATTCGTTACTTTTACTCAAAACCCGGGCGATGACGCCTAGTGGTCTATCTAGTAGGTGATGAGAACAAACCCCTACGATCTCCACAGCTGATGGATGTGCGCAAAGTCGAAATCAGACAATAAATAACAAAATTATATTTCCAAATTCCTATCGAAAAATTATAAGTACAGAAAAATAATATAAATTTATAACTTGTAATATATGCATGCAAAAACTTGCCATCCATAGAACATCCATACAGTTTGTTCCAAAAGTTTTCCCTCAATCGAATATGAATATGAATGAATGAGAAACGATTACGATGCGAATTGAGACATATATTCAGTTTAGAAAAATTCGTTTCTTTGTATTCGGTTCGGAAAAGTAATCAAAACAAAATGCGTTCTTGAAACGAATACTTAATATAGTTGATTCGGTTCCGGGTAATATTCAATCGTATCTTTAAATTTGGAGATTCGGTTCCGGGTAATAGCCATTCGTATGTAGTCAATTTGGAGATTCGGTTCTATGTATTCGGTATTATTTCATGCATAAGCGAAATGAGAATTAAATACAAGAATTGATGATTGCGACTGGGTATCTGCAAACACATCTACCAAAAGCGGAGAGGGAAAAAACAAAACTATGAAACAAAACAATGAAGCGCGTCTGACAATAGGAAGCAGAAAGGGAAAGAAAAGTGCTCGACCGATCGTTCTTCTGGCACACTTAACGCACCCATGCTTATAGCATGGACTTCTGTAGTTTACCCACACACAGAGATGTTTTTATCTTCGATATAGAGCAACAAGTGAACGGAGATGGTGTATTTGCATTGAAGCGTGTATGAACACACTAATACCCAGGATAGCGAAACAAAGAAAAAGAGAAAATCTTACTCATTTCGGCTATCCATACAGTATTCAGTCAATACAATATGCGCAACTGAGTATGTAACGAATTGCAACTGAGTATGTAACGAATTGCAACTATGTAACGAATACATTTCTTAAGATATATTCGGTACTGACTTTAATTTTAAGTAACGAATTTTAATAACCGAATACGCATTACCCGCCCGCCACTAATGGTAATGGAGGAGAGCCTTTGTCCGTCAATTTCGCTCAAAGTTCTCTTAATTTTTTGTATATATATTTTAAAGAAAGGTAAGTGTTTATACCAGAGATGAAAATAAGAGTTATTTTTTCTCTCTTTATCTCTCCTTTCAAGTTTCACTCACGACTAATAACGTTTTCGCTATGTGAAAAAATATCTCTGAAGGAGATGAGTTTTACTTGTGCGACGAAAAACTCAAGAAGAGAGATAAATATTTTCTGTAAATAAATATCAGTTCTAATGAGAGATAAATATTTCCTGAAAATAAATATCAGTTCTAATGAGAGATAAATATTTCCTGAAAATAAATATCAGTTCCAATGAGTTTTATTTCGCTGAGCTGACGAAAAACTCATTTGGTCGATTTTGTATGGTGTGGCTAGTGTACGATAAGAAATTATTATTTATTGTAAAGTAAATGAAAACGATATTTTTTTTTTACTTTGTATGAAACTTTTTTCTGGGGGGTGGTAGGGGGGGTGATTTCTTTTTTTGGAAAATAGTACGGAGCAAAATAAAATTAGGGAGGAAATTTCTGAACAGCACACGACTTTCTTATCGTTTACGATGTTTCTCGCTTTGTTTGATACGTGGTCTTTTTAATATTATGTTGCTTTTATGGGGTGGTGATGGGTGGATGATGGGTGGGTTAGTAGGGGGTGGGGTGAGGGGGGAAGGGGTGGTGGTGGGGGAGGGGGGGATTTTTTTCCAAAAATTTTTTTTTTGGAAAATAGTACGGAGCAAAATAAAATTAGGGAGGAAATTTCTGAACAGCACATGACTTTCTTATACAAAAAAATTTTTTTTTTCAGGAAAATACCCTAGAGCAAAATAAAATTAGCGAGGAAATGTCTGAACAGCACACGACTTTCTTATACAAAAAAATTTTTTTTAGGAAAATACCCTAGAGCAAAATAAAATTAGGGAGGAAATTTCTGAACAGCACACGACTTTCTTATCGTTTACGATGTTTCTCGCTTTGTTTGATACGTGGTCTTTTTAATATTATGTTGCTTTTATGGGGTGGTGATGGGTGGATGATGGGTGGGTTAGTAGGGGGTGGGGTGAGGGGGGAAGGGGAAAGGGGAGGTGGAGGGGGGGGATTTTTTTTTCCAAAAATTTTTTTTTTTTTGGAAAATACCCTAGAGCAAAATAAAATTAGCGAGGAAATTTCTGAACAGCACACGACTTTCTTATCGTTTACGGTGTTTCTCGCTTTGTTTGATACTTGGTCTTTTTAATATTATGTTGCTTTTATGGGGTGGTGATGGGTGGATGATGGGTGGGTTAGTAGGGGGAGGGGGGAAGGGGAAGGGGGAGGTGGAGGGGGGGGGGATTTTTTTTTCCAAAAATTATTTTTTTTTTGGAAAATACCCTAGAGCAAAATAAAATTAGCGAGGAAATTTCTGAACAGCACACGACTTTCTTATCGTTTACGATGTTTCTCGCTTTGTTTGATACGTGGTCTTTTTAATATTATGTTGCTTTTATGGGGTGGTGATGGGTGGATGATGGGTGGGTTAGTAGGGGGTGGGGTGAGGGGGGAAGGGGAAAGGGGAGGTGGAGGGGGGGGGATTTTTTTTTCCAAAAATTTTTTTTTTTTGGAAAATACCCTAGAGCAAAATAAAATTAGCGAGGAAATTTCTGAACAGCACACGACTTTCTTATCGTTTACGGTGTTTTTCGCTTTGTTTGATACGTGGTCTTTTTAATATTATGTTGCTTTTATGGGGTGGTGATGGGTGGATGATGGGTGGGTTAGTAGGGGGAGGGGGGAAGGGGAAGGGGGAGGTGGAGGGGGGGGGGGATTTTTTTTTCCAAAAATTATTTTTTTTTTGGAAAATACCCTAGAGCAAAATAAAATTAGCGAGGAAATTTCTGAACAGCACACGACTTTCTTATCGTTTACGATGTTTCTCGCTTTGTTTGATACGTGGTCTTTTTAATATTATGTTGCTTTTATGGGGTGGTGATGGGTGGATGATGGGATTTATTTTGCTCAATATAAATATTCCTCTTCGAATAGAGTTTTTTAAGTCAAGGAGTTTTTCAAAAACTCATTGAGTATAAGTTTTTCACAACATTTTAAATCTCTTTAAAAAAGAGTTTTATTCTGCTCGGCAAAAATATTCCTCATCAGGACTGAGTTTTATTTTGCTCGACATAAATATTCCTCATCAGAAGTGAGTGTTATTCTGGTCGATATAAATATTCCTCATCAGAAGTGAGTCTTTATAAAAATTGAGAAATATTTTCATCTCTGGTTTATACCCGTATGGTGAAACCAAAGGGTATATTAACTTTGCCTTACCGTTTGTAACGCCAAGATCCCGTCATCACACACAAAAATGAATTACACCAGTGTGTTTAGAATGATAAAAAAATTGAATTTTGCATGTCCGTCCGTCTGTCCGTCCGTCTGTCCGTCTGTCTGTCTGTGGCGCGGATTGCGGGCGCACGGATTGAGCTAGAGACTTGAAATTTTGCGCAGATAAGTTTTTCGTAAAATGCGAGGCTAAGTTCGTTAATGGGCAAAAATGGACCATTAGGGGGGTACCCCCCATACGAACGAAATCGTTTTTTGTGAATATCTCAAAAATGGTTCATCTTATCAAAAAAGTCCAAGAACAAAAGTTATTTAGGATATGATTCTACATAAAACTCCCATACATCAAAATCCGATTGGAATAAATTTTAAAAAATCTTATTGGAAAGTTTGACTTCAAAGTGGAATTTTGGTATAACTGTTCGAATTTTGATACGAATATCACCATACGGGTTTTCAATAACTGCCAGATTGGCAATTATAGCTTTTGTTATGTTTTTACCTTTATAATTAAAACTTAAATTCAAACAACAAATTTTGATCCCGAGACTGCTTGATTACAAATCGAGGTGGAACAACGAATAATTTTATTTGTGGTTTAACAAAACCTAGTTCACTGAATCTGGTAAGTCAGTGACTCTTTTCTTTCAAAAATTGCATGAGTGGCAATTATAATTTCTGAACAGCACATGATTTTCTTATACAAAATAAAATTAGCCAGAAAATGTCTAAGCAGCACATGACTTACTTACACCAAAAAAATCGATTTTTTTTTGGAAAATATTATAAAGCAAAAAAAAAAAAAATAGCCAGAAAATTTCTGATCAGCACATGACTTTCTTATACAAAAAAATCTGATTTTTTGGAAAATTTTGCAGAGCAAAATAAAATTATTTATAGCGATGATAGAAACTCGGCGGTCCACCTCTTTCATAAATGTTGATATAAGACGCCATTTTTGCACTTATGACGCAGATAAAGAAGAGAAGTCAGGCTCCACTAAACACTCTAAAGGCGCACTAGACCAGAAGTGAGCCGGAGTTAGTACGTCTTCGTCATTGGGGTCATCCGATATAGAGCATATTGGCCGCGAATTCAGCACGGCTTCGATTTGGTAGCAACGACTGGAAGGACAAAGTTGTAGCTTGCAATGTTTTGTAAAGAAGTGTTTTCGTTGATTTTACTGCCGCCTCCCCCAAAATGAGGAGCTCTTTGTGGAATATGTCGAAACTCAAAGTCATCCACTAGCTTTATTTGACTTATGCAAAAGAGTTCGAAAAATGAATCGGTCCTGTAGCTTCAAAAGTAGTATTTTTATTTTTTTATTTGAATTAAATAATTTGAAAAACTATTTATCTCTTTAGAAATTGACAAAGATTCATTCTTGTTTATTGTTTATAATTTTTCATTGACTGCTTACGAATTGGTAATTCTATAAATTCTGAGTAAAAGAGAATTTGATTGAAACAAATATCATCATGATTGCTCTCTAATATAAGCGGGTTTTAATCTATCGGTCATTTTCCAGGGCATGTCCCATACCTAGACAAACCTGTTGCTGAAGTAGTACAGAGCTCGGCGGACTAGTCTACTGCAGACAGAATTGTTTCCAAAGAGAAAATATCATGGGTCATTAACGGGTTTGCACCTCCCGGTCCAGATGAAATATATCCTACCTGTTTACAAAAACGGCTAGATTCACTTATTACTCCTCTCCATGACCTTTATAGAGCAGGCATTGCCTTCTGTTACATTCCCAGTTCATGGAGGAGAGTGAAAGTAATCTTCATTCCTAAACCAGGCAAGCAAACTTACTACCTAGCCAAATCATACAGGCCCATCAATCTTATGAGCTTTATACTGAAGTCACTGGAGAAACTAGTTGAAATTTACCTTCGAGATGAATTACAACTAAATTTGACTCTCCAACCAAAACAATTTGCCTATCAAAAAGGTAAATCTACAGAAGCAGCGCTTCATCACATGATATCAGAAATAGAACATGGCATGCAGCATAAGGACTTTAACCTCTGTGTACTGATAGACATTGAAGGTGCCTTTGACAACACCTCTTTTGAAGCCATTAGATCAGCTCTGACCACAAGGGGAGTTGATGAAACCACTACTAGGTGGATTTATAACATGTTGGACACTAGAAAGATCGAAACGAAAATTGGTAATTATGAAGCATCTATTGCTACTGTAAAAGGCTGCCCCCAGGACGGTGTTTTATCACCACTGCTATGGTGTTTAGTTGTAGACGATCTACTACATCAGCTGAACTCGAAAGGCATTTTTGCAATTGGCTACGCAGATGATATTGCAATTTCAAATAAGGGCAAATACTTAAGTGTCCTTGGAGAAAATTAAATCAATTATCTTCACCAACAAAAGAAAGGTTGATGACTTAATAATGCCTACTGTAAACAAACATCGCTTAGTACTCTATAATGAGGTCAAATTCCTGGGAGTCACTCTTGATAAAAAACTATACTGGAGAACTCATGTTACCAAAAAAGTGAATAACGCTATCTTTGTTTTTTACAATGTAAGAGAGCTTTCTCACGCACTTGGGGACTATCGCCAACAATAATTTTTTGGATTTACACGGCCATTATCAGGCCAACTCTAGCTTATGCAGCAGTAGTCTGGTGGCAAAGGACGAGGCTCTCATCTGTGAGAGATGAATTGAATAAACTTCAACGTATAGCTTGCATCAGCATAACGGGGGCAATGAGATCCTGTCCCACAGCAGCGCTGGAGATTATCATCAACCTGCTTCCCTTAGATATCTTTATTAAAGAGCAAGCTATGTTTGCCGCGCTCAGGCTCAATATAACTCATAAAAGGGTTGGCAGACTTCTGGACCATACTCACATGTCCATCTGGACAGAACTAACAAAGGCCATGCCTGAAATTGAAATGCCCACTGATCATTAGATTTCCAAAGTACACTTTGAGAAATCTTTTAAAATTCAGTTCCTCACTGGTCACTGTAAACTAAGCTACCATTTACATAAGATTGGCTTAGTTGAGGATCCATCCTGCAATTTGTGTGATGAGGGGGAAGAGACAGCAGAACACTTCTTGTGCAATTGTCCTTGGCAATCGTTTCCTTAACTCTCAAGATATTGGAAAAAATCCACTAAATCGTTTAGCCAGCTTTATTTGCGGTTCTAAAAGATTACCGTAGTATGTATAGCCAACCTACTCTAAATGCAAAATGGACCCCCAGCGTCGTCTAAGTGCATGAGGGATTAGTCTTGGACTACCCGACAATTTAATCAATCAATCGATCTCTCGATCGAAATTATTAGTTTCTTCTACGGAGTATAATAAAGTATTGTATTCATGAAAAATTTCGACCTCTTAATTTTGCCTAAAAAACACTTCCCGATCACTCCTGAGTCGATTGGAGTCATATTTAAAAAATGTCTTTCTGTCTGTCAGTCTGTCAGTCTGTCAGTCTGTCAGTCTGTCAGTCTGTCAGTCTGTCAGTCTGTCAGTCTGTCAGTCTGTCAGTCTGTCAGTCTGTCAGTCTGTCAGTCTGTCAGTCTGTCAGTCTGTCAGTCTGTCAGTCTGTCAGTCTGTCAGTCTGTCAGTCTGTCAGTCTGTCAGTCTGTCAGTCTGTCAGTCTGTCAGTCTGTCAGTCTGTCAGTCTGTCAGTCTGTCAGTCTGTCAGTCTGTCAGTCTGTCAGTCTGTCAGTCTGTCAGTCTGTCAGTCTGTCAGTCTGTCAGTCTGTCAGTCTGTCAGTCTGTCAGTCTGTCAGCCTGTCAGTCTGTCAGTCTGTCAGTCTGTCAGTCTGTCAGTCTGTCAGTCTGTCAGTCTGTCAGTCTGTCAGTCTGTCCGTCTGTCTGTCAGTCTGTCAGTCTGTCAGTCTGTCAGTCTGTCAGTCTGTCAGTCTGTCAGTCTGTCAGTCTGTCAGTCTGTCAGTCTGTCAGTCTGTCAGTCTGTCAGTCTGTCAGTCTGTCAGTCTGTCAGTCTGTCAGTCTGTCAGTCTGTCAGTCTGTCAGTCTGTCAGTCTGTCAGTCTGTCCGTCTGTCTGTCAGTCTGTCCGTCTGTCTGTCAGTCTGTCCGTCTGTCTGTCAGTCTGTCAGTCTGTCAGTCTGTCAGTCTGTCAGTCTGTCAGTCTGTCAGTCTGTCAGTCTGTCAGTCTGTCAGTCTGTCAGTCTGTCAGTCTGTCAGTCTGTCAGTCTGTCAGTCTGTCAGTCTGTCAGTCTGTCAGTCTGTCAGTCTGTCAGTCTGTCAGTCTGTCAGTCTGTCAGTCTGTCAGTCTGTCAGTCTGTCAGTCTGTCAGTCTGTCAGTCTGTCAGTCTGTCAGTCTGTCAGTCTGTCAGTCTGTCAGTCTGTCAGTCTGTCAGTCTGTCAGTCTGTCAGTCTGTCAGTCTGTCAGTCTGTCAGTCTGTCAGTCTGTCAGTCTGTCAGTCTGTCAGTCTGTCAGTCTGTCAGTCTGTCAGTCTGTCAGTCTGTCAGTCTGTCAGTCTGTCAGTCTGTCAGTCTGTCAGTCTGTCAGTCTGTCAGTCTGTCAGTCTGTCAGTCTGTCAGTCTGTCAGTCTGTCAGTCTGTCAGTCTGTCAGTCTGTCAGTCTGTCAGTCTGTCAGTCTGTCAGTCTGTCAGTCTGTCAGTCTGTCAGTCTGTCAGTCTGTCAGTCTGTCAGTCTGTCAGTCTGTCAGTCTGTCAGTCTGTCAGTCTGTCAGTCTGTCAGTCTGTCAGTCTGTCAGTCTGTCAGTCTGTCAGTCTGTCAGTCTGTCAGTCTGTCAGTCTGTCAGTCTGTCAGTCTGTCAGTCTGTCAGTCTGTCAGTCTGTCAGTCTGTCAGTCTGTCAGTCTGTCAGTCTGTCAGTCTGTCAGTCTGTCAGTCTGTCAGTCTGTCAGTCTGTCAGTCTGTCAGTCTGTCAGTCTGTCAGTCTGTCAGTCTGTCAGTCTGTCAGTCTGTCAGTCTGTCAGTCTGTCAGTCTGTCAGTCTGTCAGTCTGTCAGTCTGTCAGTCTGTCAGTCTGTCAGTCTGTCAGTCTGTCAGTCTGTCAGTCTGTCCGTCTGTCTGTCAGTCTGTCAGTCTGTGTACAAGATTTCTCAAAAACTAATAGAGCTAGCGCCATGAAATTTTATAGGCATGTTGGGTCCTGAAATGGGACGATCCTATCAACTTTTGGTGGAAATCCGTTAACCGGAAGTATCCAAAATGGCGGTTTTTCAAAAATCGCAATTTCGTTTTTCTCGATTTACTCCCAAACTACGCGTTTTTTAGTGGCCTTAAGTATGACAAAACTTGGAGAAAATAAAATTTCCCACACTTTTGTCTTTAGCTATAACTCGATATCTCCACCTGTTATCGAGATAAACCGTTATTTCCAAAAAAAACAGTTTTTTGCGATTATCTCGAAAACTAACGGGTTTTTGCTGACTGAATGTAGGAAGTGAATTAATGAGAATGGCATTCTGCACAATTTTGTTTCTTACCGTTATCCGTTATCTTTTACCGTTATTGAGATATTTTCATTAATATGCGAATAATTTGCAAACTAACGGTTTTTCGACAAATCAGTTAAAAGAATAATTAAAGATGTTAACATTTTCTACATTTTTGCCATTTACCGTAAATTGATATCTTTTACAGTTCTCAAGTTATCTCAAATTTTGTACGTTTTTGATATTTTTGAATAAACCAAGAATTTATTGGGAGGTCGTCTTAGGTTGACAACGCGACAGGGCTCTAGCGTAAATTGCGCAGGGTCGTAGATTTTGTAGAAGAAAGTTTTGTGTTGACCACAACTGATATTTTTTTCTTTGTCATTGAACGATAAAAGAAAAGTTTTATCATCACGACTAATGACTGAATATGGACCTTTGTAAGACTGTTGCAGAGATGATTTAACAGAATCCTCGGGAACAAAAACTTGGGAGCATGTTTTGAGATCTTTAATAACAAAAATTAAAATTAGAATGGTTTGACGAAATACCAGGACGAACTGACTCAAAATATGTTTTAAGTACACCCAACTCTTTTTTTACACGGTAGATACGTTCCAACGAAAGTCGTGTAAAAAAACCGTGTAAAAAAAGATATGCAGCACATATTAAAATTGAGGATGTGTTCCACAGCTTTAAAAAACCGTGTAAGATGAAAAAAAGCTATATGTTGTCCTAAAAACCATGCAAAAAAAATATAATAAATTATAAAGAAAAACAAAATATAACTAATATTAATTTTTATTGAAAAATTATAAAACAAGTAACAAAAACAAAATATAATTCATATAATTTTTATTATTAAAAAAAATATACATACATACGATAAAATAAGGACCGTGTTATTTCAAAATCGTGTAAAAAAAGACCGTGTAAAAAAAGAGTTGGGTGTAACCTAATAAATTCGTGCTCGTCGGTTTTTGATACTGTTTCCACAAACATTTCACCCGGAAGTCGAATATTAGTACAGTTGCATCCAAATTATACGTGTACCTAATAAAATAGTTGGTAAACAACGTAACCAATTCTTTTTCGCGTGACATTTGATAGCTGTTTTTAGGGTCCGATACCAACCCTCGATCAAACCATTAGATGACGGATGATATGACGAAGTTCGGCATCGTTTGATTCCAAGCAGTTTTAAAAATTCGCGATATAAAGTAGCTTCGAACTGACTACCTGGATCTGTAGAGGAACACCATAGCAACAAATCCAACCAAAATGCGAAAGCAAAAATTTTTGAAGTTAGATCATTTTACGGAATAACTACAGTTCAACGTTCAATACAGATCAATACATAGCGATCAATACAGGTTAAACAATACGAATAACTATCTACTTGTGTTAATGGACCAATTAAATCTGAATGAATGAGCGATGTTGCGTTCTAAACGAAATGAAACACGACTGATCTTCATAAATTCTATAATAAAACTGAGTCTTTACAATTTGCATTTTCAATCAAAAACAAAGCGGAAGATAACAATAGTTAATATACAAAATTGTATTGGTGGCGTTTACATACAGCCCTCCTTGAACTAGTTCAAAGAAAATTTATTGAATATGGTATAATAAGATTAAAAAATTTAAAATTTCATATCTGTAAGTTACTTTAAATGACTTTAGCATAAGTTCGTTATCAAATTAGAGTTTGGAGATAAATCAGTTAAATTGTATTTGTAGAGGATTAGGATTCCGTCGACGTTTCCAAGTCCGGTAACGGGCATAACTTTACAATAGGACGAATAAAGATGCCTTCTTGGGTTTTCACCTTAACTACCCTGACTAGCTCATCTTTTCCAGGTTGCGTTGATATTATGCGTCCCATCTTCCACTTAGCTGGTGGAAGCCGTTCATCACGAACGAGAACCATATCCCCTACCTTTAAGTTTTTAAACGCATGATTCCACTTTTGACGTTTTTGAAGCTCCGACAGGTACTCCGAACTCCACCGGCGCCAAAAATGTTGGCGTTGTTGAGAAATAAGTCTCCATCTTTGTAGATGAGAAAAACCGCTTCTGCTATTTATAATTATTTATTTAGTTGTACCTTTATGATTAGTTTCCAGGGAACCAGCTGGACTACGTGTACTTGGTGTCGATCGTCAACCAAAAAGGAAAGAGCACACCGAAACACAGCTAGCATACAGAGTTGCTAACAATTCACATGATTTTGTCTATGGCGAATGCATGTCGGACAGCTTAGAGCAATTTTCCTAACAAGACGTTTTCGAAATAATGCGTCCGCCAAACATGTCCCGTAAAAGAGCCATTGAGCCCACCGCCCACCGGTTCGTTGTTCTATTGTGTACAGGTTCATTTTAAATTGCCCAAGTCTTCTTAATAAAATGCTGAAACAAAATTAAAAAAATAAAAATAAAGTTATAAAGACTTCAAACCCCTGCGTCTATTCTGGCCCACCCTGTACGTAATATTTCTGTTGTAGCATACCTTGCATAGCCTGAGGTCCTGCGTGGAGCGTAATGCGATGGATGTTGCGGCAAATTAGTATTGCGAGTGACGACTTAGCAGGTAGCAGAACTGGATGTCGCATATCGGGAGTAATTTTTGCGTGCCGCAACCGTCCTCCTACTCGTATGATGCCCTTGTCGTCCAAGTATGGATGAAATTTAAACCTACCGATTTACCTTTCAAGAGTGTGTTAATATCATCCTGAAAATAATACCTTTACGTTACTGATATTAAACGATTGAGGGAGTTGTGAAGTTCGATAGATGTAAGGTGTCCTATGTTGCGTTTTGTTGTTCTCGAATTTTTAGCGAATCGTAAAATATACGCCATTACTCCTAGCAGTTTCGTTATGGAAGAATGTGCTCGAAGAATTTTTGGTTCACCCTTTGGATCTGGGTCACTGCAACAAGAAATGAGTGTTGATTTACGTTGTTCCAACGTTGTGGAAGGCATTTCGGATAGGTTAGGCCAAGAAATTTCCTCTCTTTGCAGCCATGTGGCACCGGACCACCATAGTGAATGTCGAAGAAACTCCTGTGGCTGGTTACCTCTTGACGCGCAATCAGCGGGATTGTGTTGGGATGGAACATGCCTCCAAGCCTTCGCTGAAATTATCTTCTGAATCTCAGATACGCGATTGGAGACGAAAGTGTTCCATTTGCTAGGACAGTTGCTCACCCAAGCAAGAGTCACTGTTGAGTCGGTCCAGCAATAAATATCGGCATTATCAAGAGAGAGGGCATCTTGAACTTGTTCCATTAATCGTGCAAGAACAACTGCTGCACAGAGCTCCAAGCGTGGCAATGATATAGTGCTCAGTGGTGCCAACCTAGTCTTGGCATAAATAAGACTGATTGAAATATCGCCATTGGTCGATCGAACTTTTGCATAAATTCCGGCAGCATTTGCAGATTGCGATGCATCGGCAAACCCATGAAGCTGTATACTTGCACCCGGTTCACCTGTTCCTAGCCATCGTGGGATGCGGACGTCTGTAAGAAATTGAAGGTTTTGATGATACTGAATCCACGGTAAGCGAATATTTGATGGGATTTCTTCATCCCAATCTACATGCGGTCGCCAGAGCTTTTGAAATAGAATCTTCGCAACTATAGTGACCGGTGAAAGTAGTCCTAAAGGATCGAACAGTTTTGCTGCACACGAGAGTACCTTGCGTTTTGTTTAATGGAGGTATGTCGGCACTGAAAAGTAGACAGTCTTTCGCCGGTAACCAATGTAAACCTAGTGCCTTGACGGTTTCTCGATCGCCCAGTTCCAAAGTAGGTTTGAATTCACGCTGATCTTCTGGAACACTTTGCATCAAGTCTGCACTATTGGATGCCCATTTCCTTATCTCAAAGCAACCTTCTTTTAGAATGTTCGTTATTTGCCGTCGATTTGCTTTGAGTTGAGTTTCAGAGTAGGAACCGGTCAACAGATCGTCCATGTAGAAATTTCGAAGTACAATCTCGGAGGCTTGTGGATAATCCCTTTCAGAGGCGCATTCCTGCTGTACATTTTCGCAATGTCACCTGTCATCGCGTGTCGATAACTTCTGAACCTCAGTAGTATGGCGAAGAGGTTGTCTTGAAGTTGTGGGCCTACCATCAAGATGTCGTATAACGACGTGCCTGTCGAAGCGGGTTTGGACGCATTAAAAACTACTCTCAATTTAGTTGTGCTGCTTGATTCTTTCAATACTGCGTGGTGTGGGAAGTAATAGCATTTGGACTCATCGGTACCTGGAGGTACACGTTTCATGTGACCCAAGCTCAAATACTCCTTGACGAAAGCAGTATATCCTTCTTGCAAGTCGCTGTCCTTGGAAAATCGGGTTTCCATCTGTAACAGGGCTTTAACTGCGGCATTTCTGGATTTACCTAGTGGGATGTGAGACTTAAATGGTAAATTGACGACGTAACGGCCATTAGGGAGACGTCTATGCGTTTTTAGGAAAATGTCGTCACAATCCTGTTCTTCTTCGGACCAGATTTTAGCCTTTGTCATTTCCTCGATCTCCCATAGTCTTTTAACTGCGTTTGTCAATGCAGCATCGCAATGAAGACTGACAGTATGACACCCTTGCGAATGAATCTTGTCGTTATGTCCAGCTATGTGAACGTTGCTGTTTAGCTTTCCAAATAGGATCCACCCGAGCTGCGTATTTTGTGCGTATGGTTCGCCATGGTTGCGTATGGTTGCTTTTGAACACTAAAATTGCCGAAAATTAAAAGACACTAATTTAATATGATAAACTATTTTTATTCGTCGGTTTTACAGATGCGTCTCCTTCAACGTCTGAATAGGCACTACTAAAAACAATTGCGGCTGTAACATTCCGCCTGCCTTGAAATAAATTTAAAATTTAATTCAATATTACGAAATCAAATTATTCATAATAAATGACTGAATTTAACAATAATATGAAAACAAATAATATGAAAACAAGTATTATTTAAGTTACGATAATCATTTATCAATGGTGTCGTCCTCGATGTTCGACGGTAGCGGACTTAATTTTACTATCGGCCTCACGAGAATTCCCTCAGCCGTTTTTAGCATCAGAGAACGGACTCTTCCGTCAGGTCCTGGAAAAACCGTTGTGACTCTACCCATCTTCCATTTAGACGGAGGAAGTCTCTCGTCCCGAATCAACATCAAGTCTCCTGTTGCAACGTTTGGTGAGGGTTTAGACCACTTCACCCGTCTTTGAAGCTGAGTTATGTACTCGGTACTCCATCGGCGCCAAAAATGTTGACGTATTTGAGAAATGGATTGCCATCGCGTGAGGAGATTGCCCTTAAAAGCGGTAGTATGAGGTTCTGGTAGTGTTTTAAGCGCTTCTCCCACCAGGAAATGGCCTGGAGTAAGGACTTGCAAGTCATCTGCGTCTGATGAAAGCGGGCATAGCGGACGAGAGTTGACGCACGACTCAACTTCCGCAAGAAGAGTGCTGAACTCTTCGTAAGTTAGCGTGATGGTCAGGGAAAATAATGCACGTCTCAAGTGATGCTTTACGCGCTTTACAGCGGCTTCCCAATATCCACCCATGTGTGGGGCTGACGGCGGATTGAAGTGCCAAACCACATTGTCGTTTGACAGTAATGTTTGTAGTTGATAATCGGTGCACGCTTGCGTTAAGATGAGTCGAAGTTCCTTCTCTGCACCTACAAAGTTCGTTCCATTATCGCTGTACAGCTCCTTACAGTAACCTCTACGTGCGATAAATCGCTTGTAAGTAGCGATGAAAGTCGAGGTAGAAAGGTCGCTAGCCAGTTTCAAGTGCATAGCGCCCGTCGCCATACAAATGAAGACGGCTATATAGCCCTTAGTGGATTTTATTCCTCGACCTTTTGAAAGACGAATCGAGTAGGGTCCAGCGAAGTCAACGCCGCTACGAATGAACGGCCTTGCTGGTTCAACGCGCGCTCGAGGTAAGTCTGCCATGATTTGAGATAACTGGATCGGTCGATGACGTCGGCAGAGAACGCAGTTGTGTGCTATTTTCCTCAAGGCTGCCCTAGCCTTTATCACCCAAAAACGAGTCGATAAAACGGAATGCATCAATTGGGGACCAGCATGTAATGTAATTTTGTGTATCTCCAAGCACAGCAGAGAGGTCAGTGGCGATTTTGCAGGTAGCAGAATCGGATGTTTAGCGTCAGAGCTTAAGGGAGCATTCCGCAACCGTCCGCCCACTCTTATGATGCCTCTGGAATCCAAAAACGGGGACAGCTTCATGATTTTACTGCGCGCTTGTAACGTGTTGTCCAATTGTAGATTAAAGATGTCCTCTGAAAAGTGTTCCCGTTGAGTTATTTTTATCCAGACGTTCATCGCCTCATTGAATTCCTTGTGGCTGATGGCACCCTCGCGAGGTCGTTGGCTGTTAAATATTTTACATTTCAAATTGTGTACGAAACGAAGTACCAGTGCTGTGATGCGTTTCAATTTTGACAACGATGAATATTTGTGGATTAGGTCCCAAGGGGGTTCTGTAGAAGCAGCTTGAAGAACAATGTTGCTCGTAGTCCGCAGATCCAAAATCGTGTCGAAAGTAGTTTGCTGATTCATCGGCCATGACTCTTGCGGAACGCTCAACCAGCATGGTCCTGACCACCACAGGGAGTGTTCGATGAGTTTGGATGGTAGGATACCCCGTGACGCACAATCTGCAGGATTTTCGCCAGTTCGAACATGATACCAATTGGTTGATGGTTTGGCCCTTTGGATCTTCGCAACTCGGTTGGCCACGAACGTTGTCCACTTACTCGGATGGCCCTGGATCCATGCCAGAGTAACAGTAGAGTCGGTCCAGCAGTAGTAACTACGGAAGCGATCACCGAAAGCTGTGGTCACGTGTTCTATCAGGTTAACTAGCAGGACAGCGGCGCATAACTCTAACCGCGGCAAGGAAGTTGTTGAAAGTGGGGCAACTTTAGCTTTCCCAGTCACGAGTCTCACGTAGATCGTGCCATCCTCCAGCTCAGATCGAACATAAACAACCGCGGCATATGCCGTTTGTGAGGCATCTGCGAAGCCATGCAGATCTAGCGTTGCACCTGGATGATCAAGCCCGAGCCATCTGGGGATACGAAGGTTCATTAAAGTTTGCAAATTACCTCTATACTCAGTCCACTGTTCCAAAATAGGTTCCGGAACGGGATCGTCCCAATCCATTGCGGGTCGCCAGAGTTGCTGGAATATTATTTTGGCGATGATTGTACAAGGCGAAAGAAGTCCGATGGGATCGAACAGTTTGGTCGATTCTGACAGCAGTGACCGTTTTGTTACTGGTAGTTTTGCATCTGGAAGATCTACTGAAAACATGAGGCAGTCGGACGAAGGGTTCCACTGCAATCCCAAAGTCTTTACAGTGTCGTCATCAGCTAAAGAAAGCGATATCTTCGTCTCTCGTAGCTCAGGAGGTATGCTCTCCAGAAGGGCATCTGAGTTAGAAGACCACTTGCGGAGTTCGAAACCGCCTTTCCGCAGAAGAGCCAGGATTTCACGTTGAAGACGTATCAGTTCTGTTTCGTCGTATGACCCAGTGAGGAGGTCATCCATATAAAAAACTCGAGGGACTATCGGCGAAGCGAGTGGGAAACGATCCCCTTCGTCTATAGCGATTTGTTGTAGACTTTTAACTGCGAGGTAGGATGCTGATGAGACCCCGTAGGTGACGGTCAGTAATCTGTAATTTTTAATGGGTTCAGAAGGTGACTCTCGCCAAACTATCCTTTGGAACTCCGTGTCCTCTTTAGAGACGAATATCTGGCGGTACATTTTTGTGACGTCCGCGGTCATTGCTAATCGATGAGATCGGAACCTTAATAATAATGTATTCAACGGAGGCTGAAGCTGAGGCCCGATCATCTGCGTGTCATTGAGCGAGACGCCAGAGGAAGTTTTCATTGACGCGTTAAATACAACTCTGAGTCGAGTTGTTGAACTAGACTCCTTGATGACGGCGCGATGGGGCATGTAATAGCATTTTTCCTGGGGTAGGTTTTCGCTCGCCTCTTCCATATGCCCTAGTGTAAGGAATTCTCTCATAAAGGACTTGTATTCCTCATGTAATAGAGGATCCCTTCGGAAACGCGCTTCCATTCGAAGCAGTCCTCGAACAGCAGCCTCGCGAGAGTTTCCCAATGGCCGATGTTCTTTAAATGGCAGTTTAACTACATACCTGCCGTTGTCCAGGCGAGAGTGCGTTTCTTCGAATATCCGTTCACAGGTCCTTTCTTCTTCCGTATAGTGCTTAGTAACGGGAATATCTTCGAGTTCCCAGAACTTAGAAACGGCTGTAGTCAAATCCGCGTCGCAGTGTAGACTAATGGCAGAGAAATTAGCGCTCCGATCGGCGAGACAATTTACATTTCCAATAAGAACCCAACCAAAGGAGGAATTTTGCGCCATAGGTGAACCTTGCGGTCCTTTAATGAGTCCGTCCAGGAAGACGGTACTCAATTCATCGGCTCCCAATAGTATGTCGACCGGGGCCGGGACGAAGAACTGAGGATCGGCTAATTGAATGCAATTCAGATGAGGCCAATTACCTAGATCTACTCTCGTTGCGGGTAAGTTGTTTGTGATTTTCGGTAAAATCAATGCCTGAATCGTAATGGAGAATTTGCTCACTGTCGATGAAAGAGTTAGCGACGCGGATCCTTTTGTATATCCGATGTTAGTGGCTCCGATGCCAGCAATAGAAGTCGACTGCGGACTTCTGTTTATTTTTAAACGTTGCATGCAAGCTTCAGAAACGAAAGAAACGTGCGATCCAGTGTCGAATAGTATGCGAGCTGATTGCCAACGTCCAGCAGCGTCCAAAACGTTTACGACAGCGGTAGCGAGCAAAGCTGAGCGATGGTTGTTAGCGAAATGAACAGACGCTACAGTGGAAGAGTTGGGAGAAATTACAGTGGAAGAGTTGGGGGAAATTGCAGCGGAAGAGTTGGGGGATATTACAGCGGAAGCGTTAGTGTCTGTGTGCAAAAGCGTGTGATGGCGTTTGTCACAAACGCGACATGTGGACGTGCTGCGACACTCGTCTAAAGGATGTCCGTTGCTTAGACAGTTTGTGCAGAGTTTCTTCTGTTCAGCTGCCGAACGTCTGCCAGAAGAATCAAGTGATTTGAACTGAGTACAAAAGTAAATTGCATGCAAACCCATACAGTAAACGCATGTAGCGCCGGCCGTCATTGCTGATGTGCGATTGGATTTTCCGTTACCTTTCGAGCGCATCCCATGGAAATCCGATGTTTTACCATTTGTTGCATGCAGAGAACCGGGAACTGATTTAGATTTAACGGTCTTACTTACGAAAGCTTGTGATGGCTTGTGTGATTCCACGGCGGTTAACGAGCGGCACCTACTTTCCAAGAATGTTGTCAGTGCTGTGAAAGCGGGGATTTCTGACGAAGTTAGTTGCATTTCCCATTGTTTTCGCGTCTCGGGATCAAGTTTTGCTGCTGTGAAGTGGATTATCCAGGCATCCCAATGCTCAATAGGCTGCTTTATAGCTTTAAGCGCACGGACGTGGATTAAAATATTGTCCAACAAAGCCTTGATTGCTGTGGCAGATTCTGTTTTGACAGATGGAAGCGAAACTAATGCACTGATATGGGATTCTACGATTACTCGGTGGACGTCGTAACGGGTTTTGAGAGCGGTCCATGCCTCAGCATAATTTTGATCTGTGACAGGAAATGACTGAATTACATTAAGTGCCTCACCTTGTAATGTTGACCGAAGATAGTGCAGCTTTTGGCTTCCAGCTAGCCCATCGTTGTTATGCACTAACGAGGAAAATCGATCGTGGAATGATTTCCATTCGCAGGGATCTCCGTTGAATGTCGGCAATGCAATTGGAGGCAACTTTGCTGCAGATCGCGTCTGAGCTGGTACGGGTTGCGCTATTGCCGGGGTATTGGAGGGCGATCGATCTGACTGTGATAGCGATCGACGTGGGGCTAGAGAAGCTTGCAATCGGGAAAAGTTTATTAAGCTGTCACGATACCACTGTTCAGCCTGCTCGAACTCCGGTTCTTGATCCTTTAGAGTGGAAGGGCCACATGTTTCTAAAACCAGGTTATGAGCCATCCGAAACGCTTCCCACTGCTCGCGTAGCAACTGTAAATACGATTCCACACTAACGAGATCGTACTCGGCGTCCGCATCTTTACTTGCTACTAGCGTACGTCTTATGGCGTTTTTCGCGGTATCGCGTTTTGTTAAAGTCGGCATATTTTTCGCACAAAAACGTCAATGTTCCACAGCTCGAAATGTTCGCACAAGGGGAATTTTCGAATTAGAAAAAGTCAGAGTAAGGAACTAACCAAATAACGTTCACACAAAAAAAGGAATCGATAGACTGAAGACAATAGAATTCGAATAACTGCTTGTGCCAAACGGTATTGTCAAGCGCACGCCAGCAAAAAACAATTGAACCGACAATAAAAGTGCCAGATGTGCCTTTTTATTATCGAACGTACGAAGACACTCCAATGCACTAGCCAGCGAGGGAGTTTGATTAAACTTAATCAAATGATTTCGATTATTTTTCCCTTTTTAGATAAATGCGAAAGTTAGCGATTTTAACATTAGCAGTTGTGTGAATTAGCACAGCCGAATTCAAACGAGAGCACTCCTACAGAAAGCGGTTGAGTGCAAGCACGATATACACGACGGAATAAGAAATATGTCTTTAACGAGTCTTTAAGCGTGTTAAAGTCTTCGCGATAGCGACGTAGTAGTCTTTGATCCGGCTCGAAGGACCAGAAAT
>OZ035961.1:62027628-62067043 GCA_964034945.1 Chrysopilus asiliformis | reverse complement strand
AGAGCTAGTGCCATGAAATTTTATAGGCATGTTGGGTCCTGAAATGGGACGATCCTATCAACTTTTGGTGGAAATCCGTTAACCGGAAGTATCCAAAATGGCGGTTTTTCAAAAATCGCAATTTCGTTTTTCTCGATTTACTCCCAAACTACGGGTTTTTTAGTGGCCTTAAGTATGACAAAACTTGGAGAAAATAAAATTTCCCACGAAAAAAAAAAGAAAATAAAATTGTCTTTAGCTATAACTCGATATCTCCACCTGTTATCGAGATAAACCGTTATTTCCAAAAAAAAAAAAACAGTTTTTTGCGATTATCTCGAAAACTAACGGGTTTTTGCTGACTGAATGTATGAAGTGAATTAATGAGAATGGCATTCTGCACAATTTTGTTTCTTACCGTTATCCGTTAGCTTTTACCGTTATTGAGATATTTTCATTAATATGTAAAAAATCATATGTTTGCGAATAATTTGCAAACTAACGGTTTTTCGACAAATCAGTTAAAAGAATAATTAAAGACGTTAACATTTTCTACATTTTTGCCATTTACCGTAAATTGATATCTTTTACAGTTCTCAAGTTATCTCAAATTTTGTACGTTTTTGATATTTTTGAATAAACCAAGAATTTATTGGGAGGTCGTCTTAGGTTGACAACGCGACAGGGCTCTAGCGTAAATTGCACAAGGTCGTAGATTTTGTAGAAGAAAGTTTTGTGTTGACCACAACTGATATTTTTCTTTAATGATAATTACAACACTGATATGAAAATTACTAGAAATTCAATTAGAGATGCTCCCAGAAATCGTTTACCTCTGATTTTGTTTTCCCTGTCGGGAACCCATTGGCGATCTCAGGCACCTTCTCCATCTCCTCGATCAGAGTTTTAAATTCGCTTTGATTTGTTTGCTTCATTGCCTTATTATATATAAAAAATATCAGTTGTGGTCAACACAAAACTTTCTTCTACAAAATCTACGACCCTGTGCAATTTTCGTTATAGCCCTGTCGTATTGTCAACCCAATACAACCTCCCAATAAATTGTTGGTCCATCCAAAAATATCAAAAACGTACAAAATTTGAGATAACTTGAGAACGGTAAAAGATATAAATTTACGGTAAATGGCAAAAATGTAGAAAATGTTAACATCTTTAATTATTCTTTTAACTCATTTGTCGAAAAACCGGTAGTTTGCAAATTATTCGCAAAAATATGATTTTTTACATATGAATGAAAATATCTCAATAACGGTAAAATATAACGGATAACGGTAAGAAACAAAATTGTGCAGAATGCCATTCTCATTAATTCACTTCATACATTCAGTCAGCAAAAACCCGTTAATTTTCGAGATAATCGCAAAAAACTGTTTTTTTTTTAGAAATAACGGTTTATCTCGATAACAGGTCGAGATATCGAGTTATAGCTAAAGACAAAAGTGTGGGAAATTTTATTTTCTCCAAGTTTTGTTTTTGAAGCCACTTATCATTATGGATGTTGAAATCACCCGCAACCACAATTTTAGCGTCAGGATTTGATGCAGTAATTGCATCGATGGAGTCCAACAATTTGGCCAACTCGACCAAGGTGTTCTCGGTGGAACAATTAGGGCTTCGGTAAATGAAACAGAGGTAGATGTGCATATGGAGCTTTAGTCAGATGAAATTATATTCTGGGTTAGGGCATTTTTCCAAATTAGGAAGTAGTGAGTAAGGCACATCACTGCGGATATAAATTCCGATACTCCTTTGACGAAATAATACAGGCTCTAGATGATACCCGTTTACCTGAAATTGACCTGGGTCGCAGTCACGGTCAAGTTTGAGAACACTATTGATTATTTGACTGCCGACGTAGCTTGTCACCATTGTTCTGAATAGTTCTCTCGTCATTATCAAGCTTGCAGCGGCTATTATGCCGTAAATTTCAGCATGAAATACTACAGTTTGTAACTATTTTGGAAGACAGGGTTTCCCGAGAACGGGTTCTCCCGTACCTTCTCCAGTTTTTGATTCGTACGTGTATACCGAGACATCTTGCTGGTCGATGACACTGTTGAGGTCCCAAAGCCTTCTTTCGGAAATCAGAATTGAGAAGTTCACATTTGTGTCCAGGTGGGGAATACAATAATCCGTAGAGTACGGATTCCCTATTTATCACTTTTAAGAATGAGTCTCAGTGGACTCTTGGCAGCAGTGCACCTTGTGTACTCATTTAGGGGAACGAGGTGCAGTAAAGCTTCCATTCTCTCTGTTGGTGTTGATCTGAGAGCTCCTGTGATTCCTACCGCGGATAGTCATTATACATTGAACGTCCAATATAATGAACTATATAATGTTCAGCCCGTACTTTAAATCGAAGATTCATTATATCGAAATACGCATTTTTTTTTTAAATAAAAGCTTGACCTTAGCTTGGCCCCAGAATGACCAAATAGTGGCGCTTTTAATGCGAAACTAGCCTCTACGAGGCCTGCTCTAAATTTATCATGTCACAAACTGTTGTTTGGAGAAAAAGTAGTAAGTGCTAGAAGACCGCAAAAGATTTCGCCAGCACTTAGTGTTTTTCTCCCAAAAAATAGTTTGTAACGGGATAACTCTAGGGTAGGACTCGTAGACGCTAATTTCGTACTAAAAGCTCACTGTTTGGCCAAGCCCAGGCCAAGCTAGTTTTATTTTAAAATTGGTCAATATTTAAGTTTTTCGTTTGATTAAATTTACTGAAAACTGAAATATCTTATGTGAACAACATAAAATGACTTTCCTATGCACTATTTAAAGTTTCGGAAAACATATGTAAAAAACTGTTTTTTCAAATATTTCGTGAACCGTTACAGATATTTTTACCCGCGAAGAAAAAATTTCCCTTCCGGGCGTCCACTATATTGTATACCTATATAACGAACGTCCAGTATAGCGAACAGCAGTTTCGAATTATTATTACGTATTATTATTATATTATTGTATTATTATTATTATTATTAGCATCTCTATAGTGAAAGACGAAAAATTTTGTTATTCTATATAACGAAAAACTATTTGTTTCGTAAATAATGTGTGTTATACGTGAAACCGTCGCGAATAATTAAACTTTTAAGGTAATGTAATCAGTGTAAGTTGGATTTGTAACGCTTATACATACATTAAAGCATTATCCCACATAAGAATAAATCGTATGAAAATTTACCTCAATCTAAAATCTCATTATGATAATGTTCATAAAAACATATGTTGATCTTTAATGCGCATTTCGTTATAACGAACCTGTTTTAACGTACGGGCTGAACATTATATATGTAGGTCGTTATATTGGGCCTCCACTGTATTTTGCAGTCACTGAGTTTCAGTTCATACAAAATTATTGGGCCAAGTGACTGTACTACCGAAGATAGAGGTAAATCTTTTGCGGTCTTCTAGCACTTACTACTTTTTCTCCAAACAACAGTTTGTGACATGACAACTTTAGAGCAGGCCTCGTAGAGGCTAGTTTCGCTTTTAGTCACTATTTGGTCAATCTGGGGCCAAGCTAAGGCCAAGCTAGTTTTACCTTAAAATTTCACCATATTTAAGTTTTTCGTATTTTAGTTGTAATTTTTTACACAATCCTAGGTTGTCTTTAAACTTTGATCGACGTACACATTGTGTGACACAAGGAGGTAATAGTAAGCCTCGTAGAGACTAGTTAGGCCCTATATTCGCCATTAACAGAGTTTTTTTTTAAATAATGTATCAATCGGGTTATTTACTTTAATAAAAAAAGTATGAATTCAAAAAAATGTATACAATTTTGCTGTGCCATACCTTTTTTAATTGTATAAATTATTGTATTTTGAATTCTATAAATCCAACTTCCAACTGCGATTTTTCTAAATTCAATTTGATAGGGTACTATGAGAGTAAAAGCGTTACAATTTTTATCACAAATAAATACATACATAATCAGATACACATCAAAATCTTTGAGGTTTTCTTAGGGTATCTCAAACATATTTATACACATTCACACATATTTAGATATTCGCGATTGGCATGATTAGTAAATCTCCATGGGAAAAACATTTCTATATTTTATTTCAATTTTCAAGACCTTTTTAGACGTAAGAAAAGTTGAAATTAAAAAACAACAAAATTCTAGCTATTGACACAAATAAATCACCTGAGAGGACGGTTTTGTATACAACATTCCGAATAAAGACACCTTCTTCGTTCTCAATTTCTATTTTGGCCTTGTTCTTCGGCGTGGCAATGCGAATTGAAGCCGGGTTACGGGTGCGTGAAAGTGCAGCGTATATTTGCCCGTGGGAGAAAACGGGCTCGTACAACACAATCCCCACTTTGTCAAATGTCTGGCCCTGAGATTTGTTGATGGTCATGGAAAACGCAGGTCGAATGGGAAATTGCCTCCGCTGGAATTTCATTACCCATATTAAAGTAGCGCGAGGGGTGGGGGAGTAAGGGCAGGGGATAGAGTGAATCTGAAGCTGTGTTTTTCTTCCTATTACTGTTTCACGGGATACTACCGAACCTATCGGCCTAATATTTGGCAAAGGTATTTTTCTGGGGTCTAGCTCCAACAAAAGTCCCGTGAGTTGTGGAGTCAAGTAAGACCGAACCGAACAGACTGTTTTCAACTTGGATATAATTATCTTTAAACACAGCTCCCACATAAAACAATTTACGGCGTTTGACATTTTTTCAAACCTAAAGTGTTTTTAACAACGAGTAGGGTAAAATACCCAGATCTGAGCCCCTTTAAGCATTTTTTTTCACTTCATACCATCTTTTCTTTGTCTTCCGTATACTTTTTGAGAAACTTATACTTACTGGTCGAAAGTATGAAATGTTTAAATTAAATTAATATATACACATTCTTCAACAATTTGGATAAAAAAAAGAATTATGTGTCAATGTGGAAATTATCCCAAAATTTAGTTCTGAGCCCCCCACTCGCCAGTTATGAGCATCTATAGCCACCAGTTCGGAGCCCTGATATTGCACCAGTTTCGAGAACTACTAAATTAACAAGATTTGGCAAGGATTTTAATTTTTAATTTTTTTATCTTAAAGAAAAAGAGCATTTTTTATATATTTTTTTATATATTTTTTATATTGTTTTGAAATTTTGTTATTAGTTTTCTATTTTTTTTGTGCAGCCTTTTTTAAAGGTTTCTTTGCAAGAAGTTTCAAAGTTCTTTTTGCAAGACGTTGGTTTTTTTTTCACCAACTCTTCTTCGATTTTTATTTTTTCTGCAGCCCTTTTCCGTCTTTCATCCTTTTCTTTCTTTGCAGATATTTTTTTCTATTTTTTCTTTTTCTGCTTTTTTAAATGGTGTTGACGACACAATAAAGCTTTGCCTTTCAATATTTTTATTTCCCGTACGGATTGGTGTTGTTGGCATGGGTAAACAATTTAATATTTCTACTGGAGTTGGATCTAAAATATCCACGGACATGGCAGCTATATCGAAAACATTTATGACTTGAAAAGGATTATTGTTGGTGAATTTTGAACAAAAATATCACGTTTAAATTTTATATTGGTCTTAGAATTTTTGTCCAAAGTCTTTGGGTGGATATCAGTTTCAAAATGTAAAATATCTTTTTCCAAAATTAACTGAATCTAGAAAAATATTGTATGAAATTAACTTTAAACTCATTATTTTCAACTTTGTACCTCATCATCTTCCATTTGGAATCTTTGAGACAGATACTGATGACTGTTGAAATGTTGATAAAGAACGATGCACGAAAATGCCCCTTGACTAACTTTTGGGTTTCACTTTGGTTGTACCAGCATTAGAAAGGCATTTTGTTCTAGTTTCATTGATATAAGCTCTTTTTTGGCAGGGAACTGCTGGGGGGTGGTCAGCTGCCATCTTAGGCGCAAACTAGAGCAAAATACCTTTCCAATGGATGTACTACGAAAGTGAAACCCGAACTGGTTCAGAAGTTAGCCCGGGGGCATAAAAATCGTCGAAAAATGCATGAAAAAATCAGCTGACCACCCCCCTGCAGTTTCCCGCCAAAAAAGGCGAAGCAATAATATTTTGAGGCATTCTTTTGTAAGGGTAGATTATCATAGGTGGTACATCTCCGGCGGCTGAAAATGAAAACATGAAAGTTAAATTTTCAATGACAGTTAAATTTTCAAGACTTTTCCTACTTTCGGGCACAACAAAAAATTTGTCTCGTCGCCGTTAAAAACACGCGTAGAATCGGTTAAAATTTCTAAATAAGGCTAAGTATGCTAATTCCCTCATGGGCTGTATCAAGAGGTGGTCTAAGGAATTTTCTGACCCTTTTGTCACCAAATCCTTATACTGCTCTCTGGTTCGTCCAATATTAGAATATTGTTCTGTAGTTTGGGACCCTTTCTATGCGATACATTGTGATCGGATAGAAATGGTGCAAAGGAGATTTAGTCGTTTTGCGCTGAAGGGACTGCCCTGGAACAACGTCTTAAGTCTACCTCCTTATGCAGATCGACTTGCGCTGCTAAATTTAAAAAGCTTAAAAGAAAGAAGGAGTATCACAAAGACTACCTTTATGTTCAAATTGTTAACGGGACTGATTAGCTCGCCTCAAATATTAGAAAATATATCTATACTTGCTCCTTCTCGTCCACGTAGATGTCATAATTTTCTTCATGTTGCTATGCATCGTACAAACTATGGTCTTAACGAACCTATATCCAACATATGCCGTAATTTCAATTTGAAATTTGAAAATATTGATTTTAACTATAGTTTGGAGCTTCTGAAGAGTAAGCTTTAATACATATTTTATTGTAAATAATTTTAATCAGTAATCAGTATTTTGATGAAATTTGTAAATAAATAAATAAATAAATAAATAAATGTTTCTATTTCCTGAAACCATTTCTTAATATTTGACTCAGACACTTTGGAACTAGCGTCTGTTATAGCTTCTGGTGTTCTAATCGCTATATCTGGATGTCTTTTTAGAAAAGATTGATACCACTTTTTTCTTGGATAATTTCCCACAAAAGGATTTTTTCTAAGTGATGCGTCGAGAAATTCTTTTACTGCACTTTGTACATCAGTAATACGCCGCGCAAATCCCTTGGAATGATTTTCTTTCAACCATTTAACAATATTTTTTTCGGACCATCCTCGAGAATTGGGGATGGGTCAGTCTTCGGTTTTGTGCTTCTATAGTAAAGGCGATTTTGGGTGGTTCCTCTTGGTATCTTGAATAACCTAGCCGCGATTTTGGTCGGTAAACCTTCAGTGTGTGTACTCAAAACCCCAGTTTTGAGTCCCCTGCTCGTAACTGGAAAAATAACATAATTCTTTCCCGGTAATGGGCCCCCGTTAATTATACTTACAATAACAGTATTCTGTGCCAAAACTAACGCTAAACACTAAACTATTTAATTTCTTTAAAAAATGACATGAAACTAATAAAAAAATAAATTGATAAATCAGTTTAAATTACTTTTTAACATTTGGATTTCTTAATGGAAATTAGCAAATATTTTCACTTTTTATTACCTTCTTGAAAAACCCTTGTCATTAAATTAACCCTAATCCGCACACCCGGTGACTTTGAGTCACCGTTTCAGTTTTGAGAGTGATTGTTACGAATGTTAGAAAAGTTATTGCATTCATGCTCCTTGACTTTGTTTTTTTAAGCCAATACTATTTAAAAACGAAAAAAAAATTAAAATTTTTTTACTACAACAATAATATTTCGCTTTTATGAAATTGGTTTTACCAGCAAAGAAAGTTTATTTTGGTATCACTTTGCTTCTGTTTCGCAAAATATCGGACCGTAGTAGGGGATAATAACTGTAGCATTTCCCAAAAGTTGCTTCCTGTGTCCCCAGTTGCTTCCTGTGTCCCTATTGCTAAAGTCGCGCTTTGAAGCAAATATGTGCAAATGCAAAAAAAATGTTTGCAACGAAATTTTTTGAAAATCTATTTTATGCTACAATTTGCAAAGAGTACAAATGATGTACATATATATAAATAAATATTATTAACTGAATTAAAAAATGCAAACTTACAAAATTTTTTTTTATTAAATTATTCTTTTTTTCGGCATGGTGACTGTGAGTCACCGCCTGCGTGGATTAAGGACAAAATTAGCCTGAGCTGATTAGAGTTAAGTACGCCTACTAACTCATAGAAATAAGAATTGAATTCGAAAAATAATTGGTTTCATCACGTTGTGAAATGTGTTTTAATCGGCTCAATCGCGCACAATTCTTGTTTTAGCCGGAAAATTAACAGGGGTGCTCAGAACTGGTGCCGGGGCTCAGATCTGCCATTTTACGACATTTGACATTTCTTCAAACATATACTAACGTCTTTTTCACAACGAATATTTACTTTTTATACGTAGTATCCTAGAGTATTGTATTCATAAAAAATTTCGACCTCTTAATTTCCCTTAAAAAATATTTCCTGAGCACTCTTCAGTCGATTGAAGCTTTATTACAAAAAAGTCTTTCTGGCTATTAGTATGTCTACAAAATTCTGGAGTGGGACATTCCTAGCAACTGATGGTGGAAATGCGTTAACTGAAAGTAACCAAAATGGCGGCTTTTTAAAAATCTCGATTTCGTTTTTTGTGATTTACTGCGATACTATGTGTTTACAGTCATAATACAAAGAAAGCAAGATTGCGACAGTAGGCCCAAATTTTTGTTCGCTGTTTTGAGCATCATTAAGAGTGTTAATTGAAATTTTAGATCAACTTTCCTATAGCGGAAGTTGCTAATCTGTAAGTACTTTTGTTTTTTTGCTAAGGTAGAATTTGATGTGGAGATTTCCGTAAGGGTAACGGGAGATTCTGTTAGGAAAACGGGATTTTGAAATTGTTGAGCTAAGTTAATTTTTAAAGGGTTTTATTTTAGTTAAAAAAAATTATTCTGAATATAAATAAAATATAATTATTAACCCATTTACATCACAAGTGTATATATACGCGCTTTTTGCCTTGCCACTGTCCCCAAGACGTATATATACGCACTCGTTTAGCTTTTATATTTTGACGTTCATGTTTTGCTGATATATTGTGCTTCCCAAAACAAATATAAGATTAGTACGCTCTGCGCCCCAAATGTTTTTTTTAATTTCAAAACGCTATAAAATTGTTTTTTTTTAAATCGATTTTAAATCCGTGAACGTCAAAAGAAAAATCAAGAGAAATGCAGTTCTTCACATTTTGGAACTCTTTAAACGTAATTTGAGTCACTTTTGTATTTTTGGGGTCAGTGATCCCAAAATCCAGGTCTCATTACATGTACTTTTAAGTGTTCTGCACCACGATATGTGATGCCTCCGAATGTTTTCATTCCCGTGGAACAATGTTTCTGTACAATTTTGAGTTACCATTATAGACAATTGAATTCATTATATGAAATCAACAAGCCTTAAGTTTTTAACGATAAGAAATAATTTACGTTTTAAAAAAATGTACTTTAAATGCGAAAAAAAATTTTTTGGTGATAAAGGCGATTTTTCCACTTTTTCAAATGATGCAAATTGACTTAAGTACCTAAAAGTTCTTGCTACAATTTTCTTTTATAATCCGTTGAAACAAAATGTTTGCTACAAATTCGTGATGTAGCAACATTGAAACTGTATTTCCGGTAACATTTTTTTTTCTCACACATCGCCCTGAGCTTTTTTTCAGAAAGGTTAGGTTAAGTTATGAAGACCGCGCGAGCACAGCGCTATTGCGATGTCTTCAGTATTTATAAGACCTTTCATCAAACTTTCTGATTCTATTTGAAACAGCCCGACTTGTTGACGAAGCTCTGCATATCCTCGAGTGGGTGGTTGCCAAGCTCCGTCAGGCTACTATAAAATCTGGCCCCAAGCGTCCCATATCGGCGTGCTTGTAGGGCTGGACACTCACAGAGTAAGTGTTTCACGGTCTCCGGCTCCTCGTCACCACAACTGCGGCAAAAATCATTTGCGGCCGCGCCCCACCTTCTGGCCATAGCGCCAAGGGGGCAGTGCCCCGTGATTAAGCCTGTGAGTAGCCTTACGGAGGTCCTGCTGAGTCTAAGAAGGGTGTCGGTTCTGTTCCTATTAAATCTAGGCCAGAGCGACCTTGTGATTACACAATCTCTCCTTGTTTGCCAACGGATATTTCTGTGGTCACAAGTAATAAGGGCTTAAGTCGAATTTCTTCATTTTTCAGGAGAAGCATTTTAATATTTATGAAATCTTAACTGTTGGTGGCAAAGGGGTATCAAACCGAATTCGAAAACCTATAACTACAAAACGGTATGAAAAATAAGCTTTTTACGATTGGTTTAATCTGGTTTATTCAAACTTAATATTTTCAGAGAAATTAAGGATTATTTTACTTTAGCCACTCTTTCAAAACTTTTTTATGTCTTAGAAATGGCTACAATCAATGGCTAAAGTCAAGTTAAGCCCCTAAAAACCTACACCCCGATTTGAAAAAGAGGCCAAAACAGACTTTAGCCTGCTCGTTTCGGAAAAATTAAAACCGAATAATTAACTAATTCGACTTAAGCCACTATTCCACGTGCAAAAACTATCAAATCAATGCAGCTTCGCGCCCATAAGAGTGGATTAAGTCTATACAAAAATATATGGGATCTGCCTTTAGCCGTTCTTCCAAATGCAACTTGGAATTTTTTTGACTTTAGCCGTTTGGTGTAGTAGCCTATAACGGTCAAAAATGCTCGTAGAAACTAACGGGTTAGTGGAATTAAGAGCATTTTGGAAGGAGAACACGATTCTGTAAAAACATTGAAAACGGCTAAAGTCGAGTTATGCCCTTACAACTTGTGACCACAGATTTATGTTGTTCACCCCTTTCCTATCAATTACACTTTTTGCGCATTCGATCGGCATTTCGACCGAGCGGTCCGCGCTCTCCATAGCCATTTCGGTCCCAAATTTTGCCAGTTCGTGCCCGGGGACCCAGCAAAGTCTAACGGCATGTTGGAGGCCGAGTTGATTAAGTGCTCTGCGGCAATTAGACACGGTCTTTGACTTGATCGTCGACGAATCCAGTGCCTTGATTGCTGCCTTTATCAAGCGTCGTTATCAAGCTTGCAGCCGCTCTTATGGCATAGACCTCAGCTTGAAATACACTGCTCTCGTTAGGCAGTTTGTAGCTCTTTTGGAGGTCAAGATTATCTGAGAACACTCCCGCGCTTTGTTCATCCTCTCTTCCGTATTCCTTTTCCAAGAAAGTTTGGAGTCCAGAATTAAACCAAGGTATTTCGCCTCAGAAGAGAAACTGAGTTGCGTTGTTCCTATCTTTGGAAGTTGAAAGGTTGGTACCTTCCTTTTTCTTGTGAAGAGCACTAGTTCTGTTTTGGAGGGGTTAACCCCAAGACCGTTGTCCTCTGTCAGAGTAAGCACCAGATCCTCTGTCGCCAGATTAATCTGCACCACTGACAGCTGTTTCGGGTTCGACATAGTGACCCTCCAGCCTCACCTTGAATGTTCCCAGGCCAAAATGAACGGTCCCGGAAGACTTTGCAAGGGATAGGCTGGATTTTTGATCCAATAGAATCTGATAGTCCTTGCCGTTACCTTTAGCCCATTTGAGGGACTTCAAAATATTCTAGTCCTTAATTGAGATGTCAGGGTTCTGCGCCTCTAACGTCCTCATTATGGATTCGTCCGGTAGCTGCGGTGAGGGAATCCACATCCATGCTCAGCGGTAGTGCATTGAGTGGGATGACCTGTAGTTGGGCCCCTTCCCAAAGTTCTCTTATACCGGAGATGGTTTTGGATAGGAAGCCCAAGGACTCCTCGCTGTCACACATGACCACCTTAACTCTTTTAAGCCAGCCGGCCCCATGAAAAGTGCATCCAACTGAATACCATTTCCGGGGTCCCCGGCTAGCGCTTCAAGAATTTTGGCTTCTATAAGCAGCCACCGATAGATCTTGCCATCGGGATCACTGTTGTCGACGATGGCCACTTTTAGGTGCTCTGGGGTGCTCACATCGGCAGTGCCTATGTTCGCAGATGTTCTCTGCTTTTTCGGCTTGTTGCCCGCTTCCTCCCCTGAGACCTCACCCTCTTGGTCTTACCTGAGCTCTTGCTAGTGCTAGTGGCGTTAGCTCCTGTTTAGGTTGAGGGTCGGGCAGGTACGCCAGCTGTCGCAATAGCCTGTTGCTTACTCGCATTGCTACCTCCTTTCCTGCCGGTCGCGCTCCCCTCCTTCACAGGGGGGTTTGCTGGTCTTCCTGTTTTGCCCTTCGCTACAAGGGACAGGCTAAGCAGCGGTTTACCCTCCAGCTTTACCGGAGCCTCCTTGGTAATACTCGATTTCGCGAAGGATGCAACTACCATCCGGTGCTTTGCCACCAGAGCCTTGTCTCTTGCGCTTAAAGCCGCGGGATCCCTTTTCTTCATCTATTCCAGGTACCGTCGTGAAGATTTGTAGAAGACGTACTTCTTTCTTCCTGCTCTGGTTTTACACTACGAGAATCTTCCGAAGACTTGCCAGTCTCCAGTGTACTCTCAGTAGCACTGGTATTCACCCCTGGCTGTTCCATCTCCACGAGAGTGTCCAGGCTATCAAGAGAACTGCTAAGTTCCTTGATATTTACTCCACCCATCGATAGTGAGGACGTCAAGGATGAAGCCGGCGAAGGCAAGGGTTTGAGGGTATCCCAATTACCCTGTATTTTTGGGGATTTTGGTCGATTGGAAGTTGATGATGGTGGATTAGGGCTGGAGGGTGTCGGGATGGGAGTAGGGTTTAAGATATCACTATTTACACAAGAATTGGAATTTGGTTGGTTCATGTTTAGGTCCCACGAGTATGGCGAGAAGAGAAGGTCCGCGCCCGCAGCAACAGGAGGTTGCCAGGTATCCTGAATCCGCATATTTGTGACTAGATAACTAGTCATTCGTCCCTCGGCATATGCTGTTCCACCTTGGATTGGGGTTTTTTTTTGTCAAGGTTTGCTCCTTTAGAGCTGCGTTTTGGCCTAGAGAAACTAGTTACCGGTGATCGCCACGAGGAGGCAACGCACGCACTTGCGAATCGTAATGGAGCCGCGCAACGTTACAACTATCAGCCGCACACACACACAACTATCGAAACATGACCGGCCCAGTTGTGGTGGGGGACGATCCTACTACAGGTTACGGGGCTGCAATAATCAGCCGATTCCCCCCCTCCCATAGCAGTCGCCATGATCACCTTTTTTCAGAAAAGTATGAGCCTTATTTGTTTTTACTCTTCGGTTTAATTACTTTCTTATATTTATTCGAAGTATTGTATAATAAAGTATTATAGTACATATTTATGAAAAGTTTTTGACCTCTCAATTTTGCATAAAAAACATTTCCTGTGAACTCCCCAGTCCATTGGAGTCATAATACAAAGATTTATTTCTGTCTGTCAGTCTGTTTACGAGACTTCACTAAAAATTGTGGAGGCATGAAATTTTAAACGGATGTTTGGTCCTGGAATGGAACGATTTTATCAAATTTTGATGAAAATCCGTTAACCGAAAGTAATCAAAATGGCGTGCCGCACACACACACAACTATCGAAACATGACCGGCCCAGTTGTGGTGGGGGACGATCCTACTACAGGTTACGGGGCTGCAATAATCAGCCGATTCCCCCCCTCCCATAGCAGTCGCCATGATCACCTTTTTTCAGAAAAGTATGAGCCTTATTTGTTTTTACTCTTCGGTTTAATTACTTTCTTATATTTATTCGAAGTATTGTATAATAAAGTATTATAGTACATATTTATGAAAAGTTTTTGACCTCTCAATTTTGCATAAAAAACATTTCCTGTGAACTCCCCAGTCCATTGGAGTCATAATACAAAGATTTATTTCTGTCTGTCAGTCTGTTTACGAGACTTCACTAAAAATTGTGGAGGCATGAAATTTTAAACGGATGTTTGGTCCTGGAATGGAACGATTTTATCAAATTTTGATGAAAATCCGTTAACCGAAAGTAATCAAAATGGCGGCCTTATAAAATTGCAATTTCAAAATGGCGACAATGAGATAAAAATTGCAACATATGAGATAAATTGAAGAGAGTAATGTTTGTCACTATTTATTCTTTCACCATTATGAGCTGTCTTGTACTATTGTTGAGATATTTTCGTTAAAAGGTAAAAAATAGATTTTTGCATATTGCTTGTAAACTAAAGGTTTTTCGAAAAAATAGTTGAAGGGAAAATTAAGATACTAACATTCTCTACATTTTAGCCTTTTTCCGAAAGTTCGTCCTTGAACTAGAGTTATTCATTACGAACTATAGCAAAACTACGATAGCTCTTAGTAATTTTGATCAATATATTATGACACGGAATATATTTTGATAAATTCGCGTGTCGCAATCTATGTTTCCTTGATTTATGGTTTACAGTAGACTTATGTAAATCGAAAGTTGAAGAAGTTTGTCTTTTCTCAAACAGGTATCAAGATAAATCATTTTCTTTACAAAACCCAGTTTTTTGCAATTCTCTCGAAAACTAACGGATTTTCGGTGGTTCAATATATGAAAGTAATTGAAGAAAATAATATTTTGTCTTTCACTGTTACCCTTTATCTTTACTCTTATATATATTGAGATACTTCCATTAACCCTTTCAGACCCACTGTATACGATTGTGTTAGGTGACGTAATACGTTTATATTTCGGCTCAGACTCAAAATTTCGCTCAAAATCCCAAAAGCAGTGATCGTGTTACCGAGAGCTTCTATCCCTTTCAGACCAAAAATTTTTTTTTTAATTTTTTTTTTCTTTCTGGTATTGAAATATAATAGTATAGCAATTTTTGTAGCAATCGGAAGAAAAAAATTTTTGGATCTGAAAGGGTTAAAAAGTAAAACGTTATATTTTTGAGAATTTCTTGCAAAAAAAATAGTTAAAGGAAGAATTAAAGATATTAAATTTTTTTGGTTCTATACACCATAATACAAACGGGCCACACCTTCCCGCCCTTCCACACAATTGGATTTTTTTGAATAAACAGAAAGGCTACAATAATCAAGGACCAGCCGTAAATTTTGTCTGTTTTCTTCATAAATAGTATTTGGCGATTGGCACCTGGCAATTGTAGCTCTTCGAATGTTTTTAAAAGCTTTTATTTAGCTTGCCTTCGTGTCTGTTTGTCTGTCTGTCTGTCTGTCTGTCAGATCAAATCTTGCAACCCAATTTTGACCCACTTCCACTTGTCCAATTGACTTGAAATTTTGCACACTTATATAAGTCCGATGACAATACAATATTTTCACTACTTCGTCCTTGTAAGGATAACGGAAGGTCCTGTAAGGATAACGTGATTATCCTTTTCTCCAAATTTTCCGGAAAAAAATCTATTCTGGGGGTTTTTGGGGTCGCTGAATCCGAATCTGTCATTAAAAAGTCAGTAAGGATAACCGAAGGTCCTGTAAGGATAACGTGATTATCCTTTTCTCCAAATTTTCCGGAAAAAAATCTATTCTGGGGGTTTTTGGGGTCGCTGAATCCGAATCTGTTATTAAAAAGTCAGTAAGGATAACGGAAGGTCCTTTAAGGATAACGTGATTATCCTTTTCTCCAAATTTTCCGGAAAAAAAATCTATTCTGGGGGTTTTTGAAGTCGCTGAATCCGAATCTGTCGTTAAAAAGTCTGTAAGGATAACGAAAGGTCCTGTAAGGATAACGTGATTATCCTTTTCTCCAAATTTTCCGGAAAAAAATCTATTCTGGGGGTTTTTGAGGTCGTTAAATCCGAATCTGCCATTAAAAAGTCTGTAAGGATAACGGAAGGTCCTGTAAGGATAACGTGATTATCCTTTTCTCCAAATTTTCCGGAAAAAAATCTATTCTGGGGGTTTTTGGGGTCGCTGAATCCGAATCTGTCATTAAAAAGTCTGTAAGGATAACGGAAGGTCCTGTAAGGATAACGTGATTATCCTTTTCTCCAAATTTTCCGGAAAAAAATCTATTCTGGGGGTTTTTGGGGTCGCTGAATCCGAATCTGTCATTAAAAAGTCAGTAAGGATAACCGAAGGTCCTGTAAGGATAACGTGATTATCCTTTTCTCCAAATTTTCCGGAAAAAAATCTATTCTGGGGGTTTTTGGGGTCGCTGAATCCGAATCTGTTATTAAAAAGTCAGTAAGGATAACGGAAGGTCCTTTAAGGATAACGTGATTATCCTTTTCTCCAAATTTTCCGGAAAAAAATCTATTCTGGGGGTTTTTGAAGTCGCTGAATCCGAATCTGTCGTTAAAAAGTCTGTAAGGATAACGAAAGGTCCTGTAAGGATAACGTGATTATCCTTTTCTCCAAATTTTCCGGAAAAAAATCTATTCTGGGGGTTTTTGGGGTCGCTGAATCCGAATCTGTCATTAAAAAGTCTGTAAGGATAACGGAAGGTCCTGTAAGGATAACGTGATTATCCTTTTCTCCAAATTTTCCGGAAAAAAATCTATTCTGGGGGTTTTTGGGGTCGCTGAATCCGAATCTGTCATTAAAAAGTCAGTAAGGATAACCGAAGGTCCTGTAAGGATAACGTGATTATCCTTTTCTCCAAATTTTCCGGAAAAAAATCTATTCTGGGGGTTTTTGGGGTCGCTGAATCCGAATCTGTTATTAAAAAGTCAGTAAGGATAACGGAAGGTCCTTTAAGGATAACGTGATTATCCTTTTCTCCAAATTTTCCGGAAAAAAATCTATTCTGGGGGTTTTTGAAGTCGCTGAATCCGAATCTGTCGTTAAAAAGTCTGTAAGGATAACGAAAGGTCCTGTAAGGATAACGTGATTATCCTTTTCTCCAAATTTTCCGGAAAAAAATCTATTCTGGGGGTTTTTGAGGTCGTTAAATCCGAATCTGCCATTAAAAAGTCTGTAAGGATAACGGAAGGTCCTGTTAGGATAACGTGATTATCCCTTTCTCCAAATTTTCCGGAAAAAATCTATTCTGGGGGTTTTTGGGGTCGCTGAATCCGAATCTGCCATTAAAAAGTCTGTAAGGATAACGGAAGGTCCTGTAAGGATAACGTGATTATCCTTTTCTCTAAATTTTCCGGAAAAAAATGTATTCTGGGGTTTTTGGGGTCGCTGAATCCGAATCTGTCATTAAAAAGTCAGTAAGGATAACGGAAGGTCCTGTAAGGATAACGTGATTATCCTTTTCTCCAAATTTTCCGGAAAAAAATCTATTCTGGGGGTTTTTGGGGTCGCTGAATCCGAATCTGTCATTAAAAAGTCAGTAAGGATAACCGAAGGTCCTGTAAGGATAACGTGATTATCCTTTTCTCCAAATTTTCCGGAAAAAAATCTATTCTGGGGGTTTTTGGGGTCGCTGAATCCGAATCTGTTATTAAAAAGTCAGTAAGGATAACGGAAGGTCCTGTAAGGATAACGTGATTATCCTTTTCTCCAAATTTTCCGGAAAAAAATCTATTCTGGGGGTTTTTGAAGTCGCTGAATCCGAATCTGTCGTTAAAAAGTCTGTAAGGATAACGGAAGGTCGTGTTAGGATAACGTGATTATCCCTTTCTCCAAATTTTCCGGAAAAAATCTATTCTGGGGGTTTTTGGGGTCGCTGAATCCGAATCTGTCATTAAAAAGTCTGTAAGGATAACGGAAGGTCCTTTAAGGATAACGTGATTATCCTTTTCTCCAAATTTTCCGGAAAAAAATCTATTCTGGGGGTTTTTGAAGTCGCTGAATCCGAATCTGTCGTTAAAAAGTCTGTAAGGATAACGAAAGGTCCTGTAAGGATAACGTGATTATCCTTTTCTCCAAATTTTCCGGAAAAAAATCTATTCTGGGGGTTTTTGAGGTCGTTAAATCCGAATCTGCCATTAAAAAGTCTGTAAGGATAACGGAAGGTCCTGTTAGGATAACGTGATTATCCCTTTCTCCAAATTTTCCGGAAAAAATCTATTCTGGGGGTTTTTGGGGTCGCTGAATCCGAATCTGTCATTAAAAAGTCTGTAAGGATAACGGAAGGTCCTGTAAGGATAACGTGATTATCCTTTTCTCCAAATTTTCCGGAAAAAAATCTATTCTGGGGGTTTTTGGGGTCGCTGAATCCGAATCTGTCATTAAAAAGTCAGTAAGGATAACCGAAGGTCCTGTAAGGATAACGTGATTATCCTTTTCTCTAAATTTCCCGGAAAAAAATGTATTCTGGGGTTTTTGGGGTCGCTGAATCCGAATCTGTCATTAAAAAGTCTGTAAGGATAACGGAAGGTCCTTTAAGGATAACGTGATTATCCTTTTCTCCAAATTTTTCGGAAAAAAATCTATCCTGGGGGTTTTTGGGGTCGCTGAATCCGAATCTGTCGTTAAAAAGTCTGTAAGGATAACGGAAGGTCCTGTAAGGATAACGTGATAATCCTGTTCTCCAAATTTTCCGGAAAAAAATCTATTCTGGGGTTTTTGGGGTCGCTGAATCCGAATCTGTCATCAAAAAGTCTGTAAGGATAACGGAAGGTCCTGTAAGGATAACGTGATTATCCTTTTCTCCAAATTTTCCGGAAAAAAATCTATTCTGGGGGTTTTTGGGGTCGCTGAATCCGAATCTGTCATTAAAAAGTCTGTAAGGATAACGGAATGTCCTGTAAGGATAACGTGATTATCCGTTTTTTCAATTGTTCCGGGAAAAAATATATTCTGCAGGTTTTGGGGTTCGCTGAATACGATTCTCAAGTTAAAAAGCCTGTAAGGACATCTTAAATGTAAAGCTATATATTCGAAGACTAAGAAGAACAAAATAAAAAAAAATAAAAAAATTTTTTTAAAAAAAGCTTTTATTAAAAAAAATGCACTAAAAAGAAAAAAATAATTTTCTGGACGCTGTGTATCACAAATATAAAAGCTTTTAAAAAGCGAGATAAAGCATAAAACAATAAAATAAAAATTTATCTCGCTTTTAAAAAGCTTTTATATTTGTGATACACAGCGTCCAGAAAATTATTTTTTTCTTTTTAGTGCATTTTTTTTATTAAATATTATTAGAACTTTTTATTGAAATGCAGACATACAAAAATTATCAACACTAATATATGATCTTTATTTATCCGTCTCACGGCGTGTCCTTTTGGCATCAACGCCCGTCTTTCTTCGGTCTCACTGTAAATAAATAAAAAATTGCATTTTGTGAGTATAAATATACTCAGTAAGTTGCATCTATAGTGGAGTAAAAGAGAAGGTTAACTACGACACAAATATGATAGGTTTCCAGGCGGCAGAACGAACACACAGTATCTCCCCATCGGCGGTGAGGAAGAACGAACACACAGATCTTTCCTCAAGTGCCAGCGAGTGAAGACCAGATCTCTCATTACGTGAAAGAACGAACACAGATCATTCACTGAAAATTTCGCAATGCGCCCGGTCGACGTACAAACACCATCTCACCCCCAAAGGAATCGGGAACCCGCCAACTGCACGAGGATACCCAATTCGATGGACTCTCGTCTGATCCCATCGAAACCAACCATTCATTATTCCAGGCCAAACTCGATCTCTAACTAATTGAAAATGCGCTACAAAGGGGCAACAAATGCCAACTTACTCGAGATTTTCTACACTAACAACTAACAACATAGACACTAACAACATTCTAACGTCGACTCTGAGAACTAACTAAATGAGGGTTACCATAGTGCTTTTACTAGCCATTGGTCAATTCTGCAAAAAATATTACCAGTAACGATCAAACAATTACCTTCGGCTAATAATATGATCATAGGAATCTTTTGATATCTTCGTCAAAATTTTACTTTAGGGGCGCGGTTGACTAGGATCTTCATATTCTTTTCCTAGCTTTATGGGGTCAAGTGGATTTAAAAAAAAAAAATAGTCGCTCGGCCATAGGGGGGAGCTGAGAGCCCCCCAAAATTTTTTCGCAAAAACTACAAACGGCTATAATTTGTTTGTTTTTTGACCGATTTTAAAACTGTAAACGCCAAAAGGTGTCCCTCAAAGAGTTCTTTCCAAAAAGTTTTTGTTTGCCCCCACCCAAGAAAAAATACGCATACGGCATTGAAAACAAAAAAATTCTCTAAAATGTATTTTTTTGGACTCCGGAGCTCTCAAAATGCGATGGGGATGGTAGTCGGAGCACCGGAACCTACATTATATATAAATAATCCAACACGGCTTTTTATGAGTTCGTAAATCCAAAGAAATACTTTGTATAACTTCTGAATGTCAAATTAACGCATTTCAGAGGGTGGAGGTTAGGGGGGTCACTGACCCCAAAAATACAAAAGTGGCTCAAAATGCATTTTGAGAGCTCCGGAGTCCAAAAAAATACATTTTAGAGATTTTTTTGTTTTCAGTGCTGTAGGCGTATTTTTTCTTGGGTGGGGGCAAACAAAAACTTTTTGGAAAGAAATCTTTGAGGGACACCTTTTGGCGTTTACAGTTTTAAAATCGGTCAAAAAAACAAACAAATTATAGCCGTTTGTAGTTTTTGCGAAAAAACTTTGGGGGGCTCTCGGCTCCCTACTATGGCCGAGCGACTAAATTTTTTTGTTTTTAATCCATTTGACCCCATAAAGCTAGGAAAAAAATATGAGGATCCTAGTCAACCGCGCCCCTAAAGTAAAGTTTAGCCATATCTTCTTTATTTAAATCGGTTAATTATGACGAGAGCTACGGCGAAATGCATTTTTTTGGAATTTTATTTTTGTACTTTTATCATATAGGAATACAAACAAATTTTTTTGATAATTTAATGTAGTTTATAAAAATATAATGTTCGCATATTTTATGATGAAGCGTATCAAAATAGGATACGTAACCGCTCTTTCTTTTAAACACTAAATACGCCACACCGCTAACAAGCCTTACTTAGAAAATATTTTTATATTTTTCTCGGAAATGGATGTGATGCAGATTCACTTTAATAGTTTGTTTGTTTTATGTTACAACTAAAAAAGTTAATCGCAAATTATTCAATAGCAATTAAATTCGTAATCAACTAATCAATCAATTAGAAATTTAAGAAATTCCGTTGATTTATGCTGCCATATGAGATCAAGTGGAAACCACAATAACCAGACATAAATTGCAATTAAAACGAATTTATATGTATGAACAACACGCAAACACACAAAGACAGACTTCGTCGGATAGTAAAATTATTGCAGTATACGGGGCAATATCGACCAACACACCCACAGAAAATTTCCTGTACATTTTTGCTGTTGTTTTTGATGGTTTTTTTCACCTTTGATGATTATTTCATATGGGTTTTAGCATCTCGCTCCTTTATCACACTCTCGAAAAATGAAGGTGATAACGCACCGAAACGGAATTTGAGAAAATCCATTCTTTTTCGGTGCTAAATTAAACACGTCTCAAAAAGGCGGATTTCTGCAAATATCTAAACATGCTAGAGCAAAACCGTGTTGTTGGAGACGTTGTATATAAGGGTTACCTATTTATCTGAATTTGAATTTTACAGGAATCATTTTAAAGAGCCGGACTCCAATTCCGCAACTATGAATTCGCAGTGTGCACGAAATTTCGTTTGTAAAATTGGGAACTTCTTGAACAATACAAAATTTTCAGTTGCGGAATCTGGCCCCTGTAGAGAGAATACCATTTAATGGACGAACATTTTTCGTCCCTTAAAAAGGTATTCAACAAGTTTCTGTAAGTGTGAAATAGTTCAGGAATAAAGAAACCAGGCACAATTCCCTCAGATTTTCAATTTTTATTAAAAGCTTTTATTTAGCTTGCCTTCGTTTCTGTTTGTCTGTCAGATCAAATCTTGCAACCCAATTTTGACCCACTTCCACTTGTCCGATAAGGATAACGTGATTATCCTTTTCTCCAAATTTTCCGGAAAAAAATCTATTCTGGGGGTTTTTGAGGTCGCTAAATCCGAATCTGCCATTAAAAAGTCTGTAATGATAACGGAAGGTCCTGTAAGGATAACGTGATTATCCCTTTCTCCAAATTTTCCGGAAAAAAATCTATTCTGGGGGTTTTTGGGGTCGCTGAATACGATTCTCAAGTTAAAAAGCCTGTAAGGACATCTCAAATGTAAGGATATATATTCGAAGACTAAAAAGAACAAAATAAAAAAAATAAAAAAAAATTTTAAAAAAAAGCTTTTATTAAAAAATGTACTAAAAAGAAAAAAATAATTTTCTGGACGCTGTGTATCACAAATATAAAAGCTTTTAAAAAGCGAGATAAAGCATAAAACAATAAAATAAAAATTTATCTCGCTTTTAAAAAGCTTTTATATTTGTTTTTAAAAAGCTTTTATAAAATTTTTTTTTTCTTTTTAGTGCATTCTTTTTTAACAAAAGCTTTTTTTTTAAATTTTTTTTTTTGTTTTTTTTTAGTATCTGAACCCCTCCGAAAGATCAAAATAAATGTTTTACAACTATCAAAAATAAATGTTTTACTTATAATGATATTGTCTATATTTTAAAGTAAATTCTTTTTGGAAAACGGGAATTAGTCCAAAATTCAATAAAAAGGACTGAAAAGTTTCAAGTGTATCCATAATAAATTCATAATTTTAACAAACATTATCGAACATGGCGTTTTTTTAAAACACATCTTCACCTTGAGTGCACTGTAAATATCAATTTAACTAAAACAATAGTAAATACACAAAGCTGATATATTTAATAAATATTATTCATTATATTTCAGGCTTTGGGTCAAACTCCTATCCAACATACAACTTACCATAAAAAACATCGACGTGTGGTTTCTTCTCCGGAGCGGATGCAGTCAAAATGTGAACGACATTTGGGCAAGATAAAATATATTTTATTGATAAAGAAATTTTATTTATGATTTTTTATGATTCACTAGAACGCCGTAACAATTCATCATCAGGATCATGGGAATTGCTTGAGAAAGAAAGTGAAGAAACTCCACCGGGAACTCCACCGCCACCTTATTTAGTGTCAAGTGTTAGTGAACCACAGGAGATAACTCACACAACAGAGGAAACAGATCACTCCCATACCGATCGTGAAACTCTAACAACTGATATTTCAACATTCCCCAATCAAATTATGGCTGCACAAGCAAATATTATACAAAAAGAAATTATTTCAATGGAGGAAGAGGATATTTCTGACCCAGAATGTGTAATAGATGAACATGGACCATTTAATCATTTACAGCGTCTTTTAGAACAAGAAAATTTAGTTCATTTGGCTGTATTTTTGAACTTCGTTTTGTCTAACTCAGATCCAGCGCCGCTTCTGTTTTATTTAATAACTGGGCTATATAAAGAAGGAACAGTAAAAGATATGAGAAAATGGGCCTATGAGATTCACTCAACATTCCTGGTTCCGTGTGCCCCACTCTTATGGTTTAATATAGAAGAGTCACTTGCACGTGAAGTGGATAGTGTACTTCAAAATGAATATGACAAAGTAGAAATATTGCGGAAAGTGTTTTGGAAAAGCCGCAAAAAAGCCAAAGAGAAAATTTGTGATCAATTGAGGGATTTTCAACAGAAGCGCACTGCTGGATTAGGCACTATGTTTGGACCAAGTGATCAATTATTGAACGACGCGAAAAGTGATAAAAATAGAGAGCAAAAAATTTTCGAGGACACATTGTTGCCAAAGTTACAACAACTAATGTAAGATTTGGGTTATGTAAAAAAGTAATTTATTCTAAACGAAAGTTTTTACTTGCATTGTTTAGCGACGAACTAGATAAGGAATCCCCGGTTGAATGTCCAAAGAAACTTGCATTATGCTCGGCTCTTTCTACAGTTTTGCATCGGATTTTTGTAACACGATTAAATCCTGGATGTCTCATAGACCGAGTTCATTATTTTGTTAGCCGAGAAAAAAGTTTCAAAAGTCGTCTTATGAGTAAAAGTAGAAAGGTAAGAATTGATATTTTATATACATTTGCGGACAGTTTCCATAGGCGATCAAACCTTTTAAGCAGACACATTTTCCATCACCAAATTCGTCCCAATATTAACCTTTAAGTAGTCTTGTGACTTCCTGGGACTCACATGTGTAATTAAAACAGTCCTAAATGCTTTTGTCTACCTTATAGTACTGATGTTTCAAGTGCTGAGCTGAGTTCTTTACTTTTATGATCCGAAACTCATTCGTTACTTTTGGGGAAGTAATTGTTACTTTTTATTCGGTACGTTTATTCATCCATTGAACTCATTCTAGAGAAAGTTTACAAAATTTAAACAAAAACTACGTTTTTTAAATTTTCAACTAAGCAATTTAAAAATTTCAATTAAATATCTCATGGTAAAATTTTTAGTTTGTTCGTCAATTAAAAATTTATTTTAAACGTTAATTTAAATTTAAAAAAAAATTAGTAAAAAAAATTTTTTTGTGATATTTTTTTTTTTGAATTTTTAAATTGCTTCGTTTAAAATTTGTAAAACTTAGTTATAAAGTTTTGCCTTTTCACAGAATTAGACATTAATTTTAGAGGCATTAAAGAAGGCTTACGGACAATATCAATTTTGCAGGGAAGAAATAAAAATTTAGTAAAAAAATCTGGATATGAGTTTTAAACATGTAGGGTAAAATACCCAGATCTGAGCCCCCTTAAGCCTTTTTTCATTTCATACCATCTTTTCTTTGTCTTCCGTATACTGTCTGAGAAACTTATACTTACTGGTCGAAAATTAAATTAACATATACATATTTCTCAACAATTTGGATAAAAAAAAGAATTATGTGTAAATGTGGAAGTTATCCCAAAATCCAGTTCTGAGCCCCTCGTATTAAATTAAGTACGCCTAGTAACTCATAGAAATATGAATTGAATTCGAAAAATAATTGGTTTCATCACGTTGTGAAATGTGTTTTAATCGGCTCAATCGCGCACAATTCTTGTTTTAGCCGGAAAATTACCAGGGGTGCTCAGAACTGGTGCCGAGGCTCAGATCTGGATACTTTACCCTATTTATTACCAAAAATAAAGACAATAAACCACAAAAAACTTTGATTAACATTTAAGATAAGTAATCGAAAAAAAATCTTTGATCTGTTACTTTTGTAACTAATTCATACTTTTTACGCATCACAAATGTGTACGATATTTAAAGGATAGAATTGTTCTTGGTTTCAAAAAATCGGAATATTGAATAGTTTTTTTTGTTTAACACGTTGGCTACCATGTGAGTCACCGGTGTACACACACTATTGTCATTACCGTCAGTTTCATTCTTTTTATAATCACATTCAAATAATTTAAATCTCGTTTTTTTTGTCGTGACATTCCAACGCACCCACTGATAGGTCACCTCTAGTTACTCGCAATTATCTATAATACATGTTTGTTCCCTGAACTGTATTCACTATTTTGTACATGCAATGGCGATACGGCATTAATCCAATGGGTGATTTCAACATCCATAATGATAAGTGGCTTCCTTTCTCATGCCATCCTGATCTGGTGACGTTGACGTTGCGACTTCAATGGCCACAAACGCAATCTTTGTACCCCAAATCTGACAAATCTTTGACAGAGTCACTGTCGTCTCTCGAGCATCGTTGCTCTGTTGGGGTACTCAGCATATTCTATTGATATTTCCATGGGGAATGTTTCCAAAACTATTGTTTGTGATTCGCCAACATTATAAAAACTTTTACTCCAACACTCGGTCAAGCAAACTATAAGATCGCCTGTGGCGCGGCGCGCACGAAAGCCATATTGACAATCGTTGATTATGTTATTGCGTTCTAAGAAGTTTGTGATTTTTCTGTTGATCAAAGTTTCCATAACCTTGGCAAGTACGGAGGTCAGAGCTGTAGGTCTATAATTTGAGTGGTCGCATTTGTCACCATTTTTGGGAATGGCCTGGATATTAGCTGGGGGCATATTGCGGATCTCGAACAAACGCTAGTACGATCGAGAAACCATGAATTGGTATTGCCTATCTTGATTTTGTGCTCGACATTGCATACCAAGTTCTCGAAAAAGAGTAGTCGTAACAACATTTTTTTGCATAAATATCGCAAAATTCGCATTTCCAAAGAAAAAAAAGTGGGTGCTGGCTTTTAAAAATACCTAAAAACCACAAAAAAATGTTCTTTCGAAAGTAATAATTTTTTACTGAACGCACATAGAATAATACAAAATTCTATGATTAATGGTTTTTTATAAAACCCAAATAAATATTTAAAGGGTTTTGTAGCATACCACTTGAAATAATTTATCCGCATAAAGCAAAAAACTGCGAAAAACTTAAAAATATATAATGCATTTGAAATTTCCCAAAAATTTGCCTTGGGCTCGTTCGTTTTCTCGAATTTAATGCCTGATTGCTTATCTCGAAAATCGAGGGTTTCTGACATTTCTCTCTACCGATATTTCTCGAAAGGTCTTGTGCTTTCGAGACGGCAGTTGGGGTTTTAGACGGCAGTTGTGGAAAATGTTCGGAAGAAACATTTTACTGAATAAAGTGGAACAATTAAATGCAACTTTTCACTTTAACACCACAAAAATAAATAAACATTATCTGTCAAAAATATTTCCCTTGGGGAAATCTCGAAATTGTCATGTTCGAGATACGTAATTCCATTGTCTCTCGAAATCGAAGTTGCCTTTCGAATTCGCTGGTCTCGTTTTTCGAGATCCACAATGTCTCCCCTGCTTTCCAAGAAGAAGGATAGATCCCCTTGGAGAAGCTGAGATAAAATAGGGAGCGAAGAGTCCAGCTAAAGTGACGGCATATTTTTCCAAAACATGGGGGGAATGCCATCAGGTCCTGTGGATTTCTTCACGTCAATCTCCTGCAGAATTTTAACTATTTGTCTTCTGCGGAGGGAAATTTTTGGAGAAAAAATCTCAGAGATGGTGGGTTGGGACGGTAATTGGTTGGATTTCGGGACACTCAATTTTGCTGCGAATTTCGAGGCTAAAACGTTTGCCTTTGGGGTCGACTTCATTTTCACAAATTAGTTGAGGTGTTCAAGATTTTTACTTTCACCATTGGCCAAAAAGATTTTTTTTTCTTTCGAGCAGTTCAAGATTTTCCACTTCATCTTTTGGTCGAAGTCATATTTAGCACGCCGTAGTATCGACTTGGTGGTGTAACCAGTGTTTATAAACGGCAAGCGGGTTTCTTCGTTAGGGATTCCGCTAAATTCAGAAAACGCCATCTTTTTTGTTTTGATGGCGTCGCAACACGCTTTTGTGAACCAGGTGTTGGGGTCACACTTCGCCCGAATCGAACTGCACGGTATGCAGGACTTCATGCCAAGTGTGATTACACTTGGTATGAAGTTCGTGACCTTTGAAGTCGCAATGTCAATGTCACATTCCCTGAAACAATCGGACCATTTGAAAGCTGCAAAATACTGATTTAAGCTCTCCGAGTTGGCTTTTTTTAAAAATGCCAAACAGTCCTACACGGGACTTTAGTTGAATTTTTAGGGGGCCTTACGGTGGAAAATGAACAGCTTACCAGACAGTGATCAGATCCTCCCAGGGGAGGGAGAACAGAAACGCTATATTTAGACGAATTTGTAGTTAAAAACAAATCCAACAGATATGAGTTATGTCCTGCTGATTTTGGTGCAATTGGCCGCGAATTGAGACATCCCTCGAATGTTGCCATTTCTTCTCGAGGCAAAGTCGTCTCCCCAATTAACCACTTCAAATGTCCTTTAACTAACTTAACACTCTAACTGCCACATCAGTCAAAAAGACCTGACACCTAACTGTACACAACGGCCACAATGAAAATGATTAAAGTGTTCGCTGCAACCGCAACGATTTTTTGTAGTTGCACACATTTTATGGTAATAAAATAACATTTAGGTATAATTTTGTTTCAATTTTTTTTTCTCTTAGTGCCTTTTTGACTGACAACTAAATATTTGAAAAAGGCTTAAAACTGTCATGGCAGTTAGAGTGTTAATAGCTGATTCCAACACCCCACCAAAATGTAGAGTTGAGTTCGGACTAAAATGCCATGTGACATTGTTTGTACTTATGTCAGTTGATTGTTTCTGTGGAAATGTGTAATCTGCCGTCCATTTCTGAGTAGCATCAACATAATTTTTCCCGTTGTCAAAAACTAGGGCTGCAAGTTATTGATCTTTCGAAAGTATCACTGGATTTTACCCTAAAATATCGAACTGTATTGAATCCTGCCTCCAACTCTCAAAACACCTACTTCATCTATAAATGGATTTAATCAAATTAGTTTTTTACTTTCTTCTACGGAGTATAATAAAGTATTGTATTCATGAAAAATTTCGACCTCTTAATTTTGCCTAAAAAACATTTCCCGATCACTCCTGAGTCGATTGGAGTCATATTAAAAATATCAGTTGTGGTCAACACACAACTTTCTTCTACAACCCTGTGCAATTTACGTTATAACCCTGTCGTATTGTCAACCCAATACAACCTCCCAATAAATTGTTGGTTCATCCAAAAATATCAAAAACGTACAAAATTTGAGATAACTTGAGAACGGTAAAATATATCAATTTACGGTAAATGGCAAAAAGGTTGAAAATTTTAACATCTCCAATTCTTCCTTAAATTAATTTGTCGAAAAATCGTTAGTTTGCAAGTAATTTGCAAAAAATATATTTTTTTATATTTTAATCTAAATATTTCAATAACGGTAAAATATAACGGATAACGGTAAGAAGCAAAATTGTGCAGAATGCCATTCTCATTAATTCACTTCATACATTCAGTCAGCAAAAACCCGTTAATTTTCGAGATAATCGCAAAAAACTGTTTTTTTTTTAAATAACGGTTTATCTCGATAACAGGTTGAGATATCGAGTTATAGCTAAAGACAAAAGTGTGGGAAATTTTATTTTCTCCAAGTTTTGTCATACTTAAGGCCACTAAACGCGTAGTTTGGGAGTAAATCGAGAAAAACGTTTGAAAAACCGCCATTTTGGATAATTCCGATTAACGGATTTCCACCAAAAGTTGATAGGATCGTCCCATTTCAGGACCCAACATGCCTATAAAATTTCATGGCGCTAGCTCTATTAGTTTCTGAGAAATCTTGTACACAGACTGACAGACAGACTGACAGACAGACTGACAGACAGACTGACAGACAGACTGACAGACAGACTGACAGACAGACTGACAGACAGACTGACAGACAGACTGACAGACAGACTGACAGACAGACTGACAGACAGACTGACAGACAGACTGACAGACAGACTGACAGACAGACTGACAGACAGACTGACAGACAGACTGACAGACAGACTGACAGACAGACTGACAGACAGACTGACAGACAGACTGACAGACAGACTGACAGACAGACTGACAGACAGACTGACAGACAGACTGACAGACAGACTGACAGACAGACTGACAGACAGACTGACAGACAGACTGACAGACAGACTGACAGACAGACTGACAGACAGACTGACAGACAGACTGACAGACAGACTGACAGACAGACTGACAGACAGACTGACAGACAGACTGACAGACAGACTGACAGACAGACTGACAGACAGACTGACAGACAGACTGACAGACAGACTGACAGACAGACTGACAGACAGACTGACAGACAGACTGACAGACAGACTGACAGACAGACTGACAGACAGACTGACAGACAGACTGACAGACAGACTGACAGACAGACTGACAGACAGACTGACAGACAGACTGACAGACAGACTGACAGACAGACTGACAGACAGACTGACAGACAGACTGACAGACAGACTGACAGACAGACTGACAGACAGACTGACAGACAGACTGACAGACAGACTGACAGACAGACTGACAGACAGACTGACAGACAGACTGACAGACAGACTGACAGACAGACTGACAGACAGACTGACAGACAGACTGACAGACAGACTGACAGACAGACTGACAGACAGACTGACAGACAGACTGACAGACAGACTGACAGACAGACTGACAGACAGACTGACAGACAGACTGACAGACAGACTGACAGACAGACTGACAGACAGACTGACAGACAGACTGACAGACAGACTGACAGACAGACTGACAGACAGACTGACAGACAGACTGACAGACAGACTGACAGACAGACTGACAGACAGACTGACAGACAGACTGACAGACAGACTGACAGACAGACTGACAGACAGACTGACAGACAGACTGACAGACAGACTGACAGACAGACTGACAGACAGACTGACAGACAGACTGACAGACAGACTGACAGACAGACTGACAGACAGACTGACAGACAGACTGACAGACAGACTGACAGACAGACTGACAGACAGACTGACAGACAGACTGACAGACAGACTGACAGACAGACTGACAGACAGACTGACAGACAGACTGACAGACAGACTGACAGACAGACTGACAGACAGACTGACAGACAGACTGACAGACAGACTGACAGACAGACTGACAGACAGACTGACAGACAGACTGACAGACAGACTGACAGACAGACTGACAGACAGACTGACAGACAGACTGACAGACAGACTGACAGACAGACTGACAGACAGACTGACAGACAGACTGACAGACAGACTGACAGACAGACTGACAGACAGACTGACAGACAGACTGACAGACAGACTGACAGACAGACTGACAGACAGACTGACAGACAGACTGACAGACAGACTGACAGACAGACTGACAGACAGACTGACAGACAGACTGACAGACAGACTGACAGACAGACTGACAGACAGACTGACAGACAGACTGACAGACAGACTGACAGACAGACTGACAGACAGACTGACAGACAGACTGACAGACAGACTGACAGACAGACTGACAGACAGACTGACAGACAGACTGACAGACAGACTGACAGACAGACTGACAGACAGACTGACAGACAGACTGACAGACAGACTGACAGACAGACTGACAGACAGACTGACAGACAGACTGACAGACAGACTGACAGACAGACTGACAGACAGACTGACAGACAGACTGACAGACAGACTGACAGACAGACTGACAGACAGACTGACAGACAGACTGACAGACAGACTGACAGACAGACTGACAGACAGACTGACAGACAGACTGACAGACAGACTGACAGACAGACTGACAGACAGACTGACAGACAGACTGACAGACAGACTGACAGACAGACTGACAGACAGACTGACAGACAGACTGACAGACAGACTGACAGACAGACTGACAGACAGACTGACAGACAGACTGACAGACAGACTGACAGACAGACTGACAGACAGACTGACAGACAGACTGACAGACAGACTGACAGACAGACTGACAGACAGACTGACAGACAGACTGACAGACAGACTGACAGACAGACTGACAGACAGACTGACAGACAGACTGACAGACAGACTGACAGACAGACTGACAGACAGACTGACAGACAGACTGACAGACAGACTGACAGACAGACTGACAGACAGACTGACAGACAGACTGACAGACAGACTGACAGACAGACTGACAGACAGACTGACAGACAGACTGACAGACAGACTGACAGACAGACTGACAGACAGACTGACAGACAGACTGACAGACAGACTGACAGACAGACTGACAGACAGACTGACAGACAGACTGACAGACAGACTGACAGACAGACTGACAGACAGACTGACAGACAGACTGACAGACAGACTGACAGACAGACTGACAGACAGACTGACAGACAGACTGACAGACAGACTGACAGACAGACTGACAGACAGACTGACAGACAGACTGACAGACAGACTGACAGACAGACTGACAGACAGACTGACAGACAGACTGACAGACAGACTGACAGACAGACTGACAGACAGACTGACAGACAGACTGACAGACAGACTGACAGACAGACTGACAGACAGACTGACAGACAGACTGACAGACAGACTGACAGACAGACTGACAGACAGACTGACAGACAGACTGACAGACAGACTGACAGACAGACTGACAGACAGACTGACAGACAGACTGACAGACAGACTGACAGACAGACTGACAGACAGACTGACAGACAGACTGACAGACAGACTGACAGACAGACTGACAGACAGACTGACAGACAGACTGACAGACAGACTGACAGACAGACTGACAGACAGACTGACAGACAGACTGACAGACAGACTGACAGACAGACTGACAGACAGACTGACAGACAGACTGACAGACAGACTGACAGACAGACTGACAGACAGACTGACAGACAGACTGACAGACAGACTGACAGACAGACTGACAGACAGACTGACAGACAGACTGACAGACAGACTGACAGACAGACTGACAGACAGACTGACAGACAGACTGACAGACAGACTGACAGACAGACTGACAGACAGACTGACAGACAGACTGACAGACAGACTGACAGACAGACTGACAGACAGACTGACAGACAGACTGACAGACAGACTGACAGACAGACTGACAGACAGACTGACAGACAGACTGACAGAGAGACTGACAGACAGACTGACAGACAGACTGACAGACAGACTGACAGACAGACTGACAGACAGACTGACAGACAGACTGACAGACAGACTGACAGACAGACTGACAGACAGACTGACAGACAGACTGACAGACAGACTGACAGACAGACTGACAGACAGACTGACAGACAGACTGACAGACAGACTGACAGACAGACTGACAGACAGACTGACAGACAGACTGACAGACAGACTGACAGACAGACTGACAGACAGACTGACAGACAGACTGACAGACAGACTGACAGACAGACTGACAGACAGACTGACAGACAGACTGACAGACAGACTGACAGACAGACTGACAGACAGACTGACAGACAGACTGACAGACAGACTGACAGACAGACTGACAGACAGACTGACAGACAGACTGACAGACAGACTGACAGACAGACTGACAGACAGACTGACAGACAGACTGACAGACAGACTGACAGACAGACTGACAGACAGACTGACAGACAGACTGACAGACAGACTGACAGACAGACTGACAGACAGACTGACAGACAGACTGACAGACAGACTGACAGACAGACTGACAGACAGACTGACAGACAGACTGACAGACAGACTGACAGACAGACTGACAGACAGACTGACAGACAGACTGACAGACAGACTGACAGACAGACTGACAGACAGACTGACAGACAGACTGACAGACAGACTGACAGACAGACTGACAGACAGACTGACAGACAGACTGACAGACAGACTGACAGACAGACTGACAGACAGACTGACAGACAGACTGACAGACAGACTGACAGACAGACTGACAGACAGACTGACAGACAGACTGACAGACAGACTGACAGACAGACTGACAGACAGACTGACAGACAGACTGACAGACAGACTGACAGACAGACTGACAGACAGACTGACAGACAGACTGACAGACAGACTGACAGACAGACTGACAGACAGACTGACAGACAGACTGACAGACAGACTGACAGACAGACTGACAGACAGACTGACAGACAGACTGACAGACAGACTGACAGACAGACTGACAGACAGACTGACAGACAGACTGACAGACAGACTGACAGACAGACTGACAGACAGACTGACAGACAGACTGACAGACAGACTGACAGACAGACTGACAGACAGACTGACAGACAGACTGACAGACAGACTGACAGACAGACTGACAGACAGACTGACAGACAGACTGACAGACAGACTGACAGACAGACTGACAGACAGACTGACAGACAGACTGACAGACAGACTGACAGACAGACTGACAGACAGACTGACAGACAGACTGACAGACAGACTGACAGACAGACTGACAGACAGACTGACAGACAGACTGACAGACAGACTGACAGACAGACTGACAGACAGACTGACAGACAGACTGACAGACAGACTGACAGACAGACTGACAGACAGACTGACAGACAGACTGACAGACAGACTGACAGACAGACTGACAGACAGACTGACAGACAGACTGACAGACAGACTGACAGACAGACTGACAGACAGACTGACAGACAGACTGACAGACAGACTGACAGACAGACTGACAGACAGACTGACAGACAGACTGACAGACAGACTGACAGACAGACTGACAGACAGACTGACAGACAGACTGACAGACAGACTGACAGACAGACTGACAGACAGACTGACAGACAGACTGACAGACAGACTGACAGACAGACTGACAGACAGACTGACAGACAGACTGACAGACAGACTGACAGACAGACTGACAGACAGACTGACAGACAGACTGACAGACAGACTGACAGACAGACTGACAGACAGACTGACAGACAGACTGACAGACAGACTGACAGACAGACTGACAGACAGACTGACAGACAGACTGACAGACAGACTGACAGACAGACTGACAGACAGACTGACAGACAGACTGACAGACAGACTGACAGACAGACTGACAGACAGACTGACAGACAGACTGACAGACAGACTGACAGACAGACTGACAGACAGACTGACAGACAGACTGACAGACAGACTGACAGACAGACTGACAGACAGACTGACAGACAGACTGACAGACAGACTGACAGACAGACTGACAGACAGACTGACAGACAGACTGACAGACAGACTGACAGACAGACTGACAGACAGACTGACAGACAGACTGACAGACAGACTGACAGACAGACTGACAGACAGACTGACAGACAGACTGACAGACAGACTGACAGACAGACTGACAGACAGACTGACAGACAGACTGACAGACAGACTGACAGACAGACTGACAGACAGACTGACAGACAGACTGACAGACAGACTGACAGACAGACTGACAGACAGACTGACAGACAGACTGACAGACAGACTGACAGACAGACTGACAGACAGACTGACAGACAGACTGACAGACAGACTGACAGACAGACTGACAGACAGACTGACAGACAGACTGACAGACAGACTGACAGACAGACTGACAGACAGACTGACAGACAGACTGACAGACAGACTGACAGACAGACTGACAGACAGACTGACAGACAGACTGACAGACAGACTGACAGACAGACTGACAGACAGACTGACAGACAGACTGACAGACAGACTGACAGACAGACTGACAGACAGACTGACAGACAGACTGACAGACAGACTGACAGACAGACTGACAGACAGACTGACAGACAGACTGACAGACAGACTGACAGACAGACTGACAGACAGACTGACAGACAGACTGACAGACAGACTGACAGACAGACTGACAGACAGACTGACAGACAGACTGACAGACAGACTGACAGACAGACTGACAGACAGACTGACAGACAGACTGACAGACAGACTGACAGACAGACTGACAGACAGACTGACAGACAGACTGACAGACAGACTGACAGACAGACTGACAGACAGACTGACAGACAGACTGACAGACAGACTGACAGACAGACTGACAGACAGACTGACAGACAGACTGACAGACAGACTGACAGACAGACTGACAGACAGACTGACAGACAGACTGACAGACAGACTGACAGACAGACTGACAGACAGACTGACAGACAGACTGACAGACAGACTGACAGACAGACTGACAGACAGACTGACAGACAGACTGACAGACAGACTGACAGACAGACTGACAGACAGACTGACAGACAGACTGACAGACAGACTGACAGACAGACTGACAGACAGACTGACAGACAGACTGACAGACAGACTGACAGACAGACTGACAGACAGACTGACAGACAGACTGACAGACAGACTGACAGACAGACTGACAGACAGACTGACAGACAGACTGACAGACAGACTGACAGACAGACTGACAGACAGACTGACAGACAGACTGACAGACAGACTGACAGACAGACTGACAGACAGACTGACAGACAGACTGACAGACAGACTGACAGACAGACTGACAGACAGACTGACAGACAGACTGACAGACAGACTGACAGACAGACTGACAGACAGACTGACAGACAGACTGACAGACAGACTGACAGACAGACTGACAGACAGACTGACAGACAGACTGACAGACAGACTGACAGACAGACTGACAGACAGACTGACAGACAGACTGACAGACAGACTGACAGACAGACTGACAGACAGACTGACAGACAGACTGACAGACAGACTGACAGACAGACTGACAGACAGACTGACAGACAGACTGACAGACAGACTGACAGACAGACTGACAGACAGACTGACAGACAGACTGACAGACAGACTGACAGACAGACTGACAGACAGACTGACAGACAGACTGACAGACAGACTGACAGACAGACTGACAGACAGACTGACAGACAGACTGACAGACAGACTGACAGACAGACTGACAGACAGACTGACAGACAGACTGACAGACAGACTGACAGACAGACTGACAGACAGACTGACAGACAGACTGACAGACAGACTGACAGACAGACTGACAGACAGACTGACAGACAGACTGACAGACAGACTGACAGACAGACTGACAGACAGACTGACAGACAGACTGACAGACAGACTGACAGACAGACTGACAGACAGACTGACAGACAGACTGACAGACAGACTGACAGACAGACTGACAGACAGACTGACAGACAGACTGACAGACAGACTGACAGACAGACTGACAGACAGACTGACAGACAGACTGACAGACAGACTGACAGACAGACTGACAGACAGACTGACAGACAGACTGACAGACAGACTGACAGACAGACTGACAGACAGACTGACAGACAGACTGACAGACAGACTGACAGACAGACTGACAGACAGACTGACAGACAGACTGACAGACAGACTGACAGACAGACTGACAGACAGACTGACAGACAGACTGACAGACAGACTGACAGACAGACTGACAGACAGACTGACAGACAGACTGACAGACAGACTGACAGACAGACTGACAGACAGACTGACAGACAGACTGACAGACAGACTGACAGACAGACTGACAGACAGACTGACAGACAGACTGACAGACAGACTGACAGACAGACTGACAGACAGACTGACAGACAGACTGACAGACAGACTGACAGACAGACTGACAGACAGACTGACAGACAGACTGACAGACAGACTGACAGACAGACTGACAGACAGACTGACAGACAGACTGACAGACAGACTGACAGACAGACTGACAGACAGACTGACAGACAGACTGACAGACAGACTGACAGACAGACTGACAGACAGACTGACAGACAGACTGACAGACAGACTGACAGACAGACTGACAGACAGACTGACAGACAGACTGACAGACAGACTGACAGACAGACTGACAGACAGACTGACAGACAGACTGACAGACAGACTGACAGACAGACTGACAGACAGACTGACAGACAGACTGACAGCAGACTGACAGACAGACTGACAGACAGACTGACAGACAGACTGACAGACAGACTGACAGACAGACTGACAGACAGACTGACAGACAGACTGACAGACAGACTGACAGACAGACTGACAGACAGACTGACAGACAGACTGACAGACAGACTGACAGACAGACTGACAGACAGACTGACAGACAGACTGACAGACAGACTGACAGACAGACTGACAGACAGACTGACAGACAGACTGACAGACAGACTGACAGACAGACTGACAGACAGACTGACAGACAGACTGACAGACAGACTGACAGACAGACTGACAGACAGACTGACAGACAGACTGACAGACAGACTGACAGACAGACTGACAGACAGACTGACAGACAGACTGACAGACAGACTGACAGACAGACTGACAGACAGACTGACAGACAGACTGACAGACAGACTGACAGACAGACTGACAGACAGACTGACAGACAGACTGACAGACAGACTGACAGACAGACTGACAGACAGACTGACAGACAGACTGACAGACAGACTGACAGACAGACTGACAGACAGACTGACAGACAGACTGACAGACAGACTGACAGACAGACTGACAGACAGACTGACAGACAGACTGACAGACAGACTGACAGACAGACTGACAGACAGACTGACAGACAGACTGACAGACAGACTGACAGACAGACTGACAGACAGACTGACAGACAGACTGACAGACAGACTGACAGACAGACTGACAGACAGACTGACAGACAGACTGACAGACAGACTGACAGACAGACTGACAGACAGACTGACAGACAGACTGACAGACAGACTGACAGACAGACTGACAGACAGACTGACAGACAGACTGACAGACAGACTGACAGACAGACTGACAGACAGACTGACAGACAGACTGACAGACAGACTGACAGACAGACTGACAGACAGACTGACAGACAGACTGACAGACAGACTGACAGACAGACTGACAGACAGACTGACAGACAGACTGACAGACAGACTGACAGACAGACTGACAGACAGACTGACAGACAGACTGACAGACAGACTGACAGACAGACTGACAGACAGACTGACAGACAGACTGACAGACAGACTGACAGACAGACTGACAGACAGACTGACAGACAGACTGACAGACAGACTGACAGACAGACTGACAGACAGACTGACAGACAGACTGACAGACAGACTGACAGACAGACTGACAGACAGACTGACAGACAGACTGACAGACAGACTGACAGACAGACTGACAGACAGACTGACAGACAGACTGACAGACAGACTGACAGACAGACTGACAGACAGACTGACAGACAGACTGACAGACAGACTGACAGACAGACTGACAGACAGACTGACAGACAGACTGACAGACAGACTGACAGACAGACTGACAGACAGACTGACAGACAGACTGACAGACAGACTGACAGACAGACTGACAGACAGACTGACAGACAGACTGACAGACAGACTGACAGACAGACTGACAGACAGACTGACAGACAGACTGACAGACAGACTGACAGACAGACTGACAGACAGACTGACAGACAGACTGACAGACAGACTGACAGACAGACTGACAGACAGACTGACAGACAGACTGACAGACAGACTGACAGACAGACTGACAGACAGACTGACAGACAGACTGACAGACAGACTGACAGACAGACTGACAGACAGACTGACAGACAGACTGACAGACAGACTGACAGACAGACTGACAGACAGACTGACAGACAGACTGACAGACAGACTGACAGACAGACTGACAGACAGACTGACAGACAGACTGACAGACAGACTGACAGACAGACTGACAGACAGACTGACAGACAGACTGACAGACAGACTGACAGACAGACTGACAGACAGACTGACAGACAGACTGACAGACAGACTGACAGACAGACTGACAGACAGACTGACAGACAGACTGACAGACAGACTGACAGACAGACTGACAGACAGACTGACAGACAGACTGACAGACAGACTGACAGACAGACTGACAGACAGACTGACAGACAGACTGACAGACAGACTGACAGACAGACTGACAGACAGA
>OZ035961.1:61922628-62025128 GCA_964034945.1 Chrysopilus asiliformis | reverse complement strand
ATAAATATATATATATATATATATATATATATATATATGTGGCAGTTCGTTATTTAATGATTTAATTTTTTAAAAAATCACTTTGAAATAAAAAATAAAATTAAAATCGTTTTGTCTTTGATCAAAATTATATTAAAATGATTCATTCTTTTGTCAACTACTTTTATTGTAACTTTAAAATATTTGTAGTCTCAATTAAAAATTAAAATTCTAATTAAATAATATTTTATTAAAGTTGATTTTTAATATTATATATATGGGATGATAATTCATTAAATATTATCATATATATTTCTCATAATTGGTGACCCCGACTTTAGAATTTCTATAGTTCTAAAAGAATTGTAATTCAAGAATTTTTGAATTACCAGAACTTAACTAGGAAGGATTTATTTATTGAATAAGCTACGAATTTCTTCAATCAAAATATTGAAACTTAATTTGAATCCTGTTTGCTGCAATAAAGAAAGACATATTCAGAAGATTTTAAAACAAAAAGTCTGGATTTTCAAGTATTAGAAGGATGTAATTAGAAGATTTTAAAACAAAAAGTCTGGATTTTCAAGTATTAGAAGGATGTAATCAGAAGATTTTGAAACAAAAAGGCTGGATTTTCAAGTATAATATCTTAATTAGTATATCTTTGTTAGTAACTTTTGTATCGCATTTCAATATTTAACTAATTTGTACAATATTTTAGTAATTGTATGTACAGTTGTAAATAATTTTGATCAATAGTTTTCTGCTTCTTAAATTATTTTTAATTATTCTATCAATATTACTTTCGGGTTTGCTTAAGTTTACAATCAGTGATTATAACTACATATTATCAGTCATGTCCTCTCCTCAGCGAAATGAGATTGTAGGTGCAAACACAGCAGTTAATTCTGTATCTGTAAAACTGCCTGAATTTTGGAGGAATGACCCTCATCTCTGGTTTTGTCAGATAGAATCACAATTTGCGATTGGCAATATAATCAGAGATGAAACTAAATTTAATTATATCGTTGGTAGAGTCGAGTCAAGTGTGCTTTCACAAGTTGCAGATGTTATTCGGAATCCTCCTGCATCTGATAAATATTTAAATTTAAAAACAAAAATTTTGGAACGATTCGTGGAATCAGATGAATCCAAATTTAAAAAGTTAATTTCTGGAGTAGCATTAAATGACAAAAAACCATCTCATCTTTTGAGAGAAATGCGTGATCTGGCTGGTTCTGGTGTTGGAAATGAAGTTCTGAAATCACTATGGCTTCAACGTCTTCCAACACAAACTCAAGCAATTTTATCGGTTAGTATTGGAAGTTTAGATAATTTAGGTTCTATGGCTGATAAAATTGTTGAGGTAACTAATTCTTCTGAAATTTGCACAACGTCTACAAATTCAAATTTTAAATCTATGGAAGAACAAGTTAAAATTTTAACTGAGCAAGTAACAAATTTAAGTCGCTCACGTTCTCATAATAGAACAAATTTTAGTAGCAAATTTAGAAATAGATCTAGATCAAAATCTAATGGAGGTTTATGCTTTTATCATTTTAATTTCAAAGATAAAGCTTTGAAATGCATTAAACCTTGCAATTATTCTCAAACTAGTAGTTCTCAAAATTCATCGGAAAACTAATTCGCCATTCAATCGAGGCGACCGATGAATCAGGCTTTAACTCAAGTCGTCTTTTCATATTTGACAATAGTACAAATTGTTCATATTTAGTTGATACAGGTGCTGATGTTTCTGTATTTCCAGTATCTTTATTTAGAAATAAGAGTTCTTTAACATCTTCTCCTTTTAAACTATTTGCTGTTAACGGCACTAAAATTAATACGTTTGGTCGCAAACTATTGTGTTTAGATCTTGGACTTAGACGACAATTTTCATTTCCATTTTATATAGCAGAGGTTTCTCGTCCAATTTTAGGCGCGGATTTTTTAGATCATTTCGGTTTATGTGTTGATTTAAAAAATAAACGTTTAATAGACAACAAGACATCTTTATCTTCAAAAGGTCAAATTAGTTCCTGTGAAATTCTTAATCTTTCTACTATCTTTTCTAAAAATTTAGACGAATGCTTTGCAAAATTATTAGAAGAGTTCAAAGTCATAACACGGGAATCTTTTAAAAATGAAATTGCTGTTCATGATGTTGAACATTTTATAACTGTTAATGGTCCACCAGTTTTTTCTAGACCTCGAAGACTTGATCCTGAAAAATTTGAATGTGCCAAAAAAGAATTTGGATTTATGCTTCAAGCTGGCATTTGCCGTCCTTCAAAGAGTAATTGGGCAAGTCCATTACATCTTGTCAAAAAGAAAAATGGGGATTGGAGACCTTGTGGGGATTATCGACAACTTAATGCGATAACTGTACCCGATCGTTATCCAATTCCACACATACAAGATTTTGCTCAAAATTTACATGGTTGTAAAATTTTTTCAACATTAGATTTGGTTCGCGCGTATCATCAAATACCCGTTCATGAGGCAGATATAGAAAAAACAGCTATAATAACTCCTTTTGGTTTATTTGAATTTCCGTGTATGACGTTTGGGTTACGAAATGCAGCACAATCTTTTCAAAGGTTTATGCATGAAGTTACTCGTGGTTTAGATTTTTGTTATGTTTATTTGGATGATGTTCTTATTGCTTCAAAAGATTTATCAGAACATTTAAGTCATTTAAGACAGCTTTATGATCGATTTATAAAATATGGTTTAGTGATTAACATTGACAAATGTATTTTTGGTAAATCTGAAGTTCAATTTTTGGGACATTTACTTTCTGATCAAGGAATTTCTCCACTTCCATCTAAAGTTGAAACAATTTTAAATTACAAGTTACCAGAAAGAGTGTGTGATTTGCGTCGTTTTCTTGGCATGTTAAATTTTTATCGGCGGTTTCTTCCAAATGCTGCCCAAAATCAAGCCAAACTTAATGATTTTCTAAAGAATAGTAAGAGAAATGATAAATCAGTTATTGCTTGGAATGAAGATAGTATTGCATCATTTGAAAACTGTAAAGAATCTTTATCTAATGCTGTTTTATTAGCCCACCCTGTGATTTCTTCTGAATTGTGTTTAATGGTTGATGCTTCCGATTCAGCAATTGGAGCAGTTGTTCAACAAAAAGTTGCAGATTTTTGGCAACCACTAAGTTTTTTCTCGTTGAAATTAAAAGTAGCAGAAAGGAAATATAGTGCGTATGATCGTGAACTTCTAGCTATATACATGGCGGTTCGTCACTTCAAACATTTGCTAGAAGGTCGTCAATTTACGATTTATACTGATCACAAACCACTAACTTTTGCTTTTAGACAGAAACCAGAAAAAGCCTCACCTAGACAGTTACGTCATCTTGATTTAATTGGCCAATTTTCCACAGATATTAGACATATATCAGGGAAAGATAATGTCGTTGCAGACGCATTGTCTCGAATAGATGAATTATCATTTCCTGATTCAATTAATTTTGAAAAAATGGCTTTAGAACAAAAAAATGATCCTGATTTTGATAAGATTACAAAATCAACTGTTTTAAGTTTAAAACAATGTCCAATTCCAGGCTCATTATTATTTTTATTTTGCGATGTTTCTTCAGGAGTTCAAAGACCTTTTGTTCCTAAAAGTTTTCGCAAACAAGTGTTTTTACAATTGCATAATCTTGCACATCCTGGTGTCAAAACGTCAGTTAAACTTGTTTCATCAAGATTCATTTGGCCATCTCTTAAAACTGATTGCACAACGTGGGCTCGTAATTGTATTAACTGTCAAAAATCTAAAATTTCTAAACACGTTGTTAGTCCTATTGCTCCATTTGAGTTACCTAAACAACGTTTTTCACATGTACATTTAGATATTATTGGTCCACTTCCTCAAATTGATGGTCATTCTTATTGTCTGACATGCATTGATAGATATACTCGCTGGGCAGAAGTAATTCCTTTAAAAGATATAACTTCAGATACAGTGGCATTTGGTTTTTATTCCGGTTGGATATCTCGTTTTGGTGTACCTTTAAAAATTTCTACTGATCAAGGTAGGCAATTTGAAGCTAATTTATTTAATGAATTCTTAAAAATTTTCGGTATAGAACGTTGGCGAACTTCGCCATATCATCCATCATCTAACGGTTTAGTAGAACGTTGGCACCGAACTTTGAAAACTGCTATTAAAAGTCATTCTAAGAAAAATTGGTTACGAAGTTTACCAACAATTTTGTTAGGGCTAAGAACTTCTATTAAGGAAGATCTAGGCTCAACTGTTTCTGAACTTGTTTATGGTACCACAATTAGATTGCCAGGTGAAATGTTTAATGAAACAACTACGGAAATTAACGAACATGAGTTTTTACAGTTGCTTAAAGAGCATTTCAATTCAATTCGTCCAATTTCCACATCGAATCATTCTAATAAAAGGGTATTTGTATTTAAAGATCTCCAACATTGTTCCAAAGTTTTTGTTCGTGTTGATTCAGTCAAGAAATCCTTGCAACAGCCATATATCGGGCCGTATACTATTTTAGAACGTGGAAGTAAAACCTTTCTTCTTTTAATTGATGGTAAAGAAAAACGAATTTCTGTTGATAGACTCAAACCAGCATATATTGAAGATAGTATTAATTAATTAAATATTTTTTTTTTTTGTTTTGACGCTGTCGCTGAGGGGGGAGTACTGTGGCAGTTCGTTATTTAATGATTTAATTTTTTAAAAAATCACTGAAATAAAAAATAAAATTAAAATCGTTTTGTCTTTGATCAAAATTATATTAAAATGATTCATTCTTTTGTCAACTACTTTTATTGTAACTTTAAAATATTTGTAGTCTCAATTAAAAATTAAAATTCTAATTAAATAATATTTTATTAAAGTTGATTTTTAATATTATATATATGGGATGATAATTCATTAAATATTATCATATATATTTCCCATATATATAAATATATATATATATATATATATATATATATATATATATATATATATATATATATATATATATATATATATATATATATATATATATATATATATATATATATATATAAGTTAAATGGCTTAATCAAAACCATACCGTTTAGGTGGTCGAACTGCTCGACCGCTACGCGTTGTAAGAAAACGTTGTGGCGTCACAGGTAAATTAACAATATGTGACGTGTCACTACTTGATTCAGCGTCAGATCCTGAACCAGGGCTACCAGCAGTTTCAAATTCATCCGATGATGATACAGGAGTATCAGTGTCGGCTACCGGTAGTTCCTGTTTATTCACCTCACAATGGTCTGAATCAATTTCATTATGTGATTGATTTGATGGTGGTACTATTTGAATTTCCTTAAACTGATCGCTACATGTTTCCCGGCTTATTCTTACATTTTCATCAAATAATAGATCACTGGGATTAAATCCCGCATTCTTTGATTTTGCAATAAATCTACGATTTCCTCTAAAGTGATTATTAAAACTGTCCCTAATTAGATACGATTTTCCATTTACATCGCCAACTATTGTACCATAGTTCCATTCCCTTTTATTTTTCTTAAAAATGACTGTATCACCAACTTCTAGTGTTGGTAACGACTTTGCATTTCTATCATAATAGTATTTTTGCTTTTGTTTTCTATTTTCAAATTTTTGTTTGATTTCTTGTTCCGCTATATTATTTCTAATCAATTTTGAGTTTATTACTGGTAATTTAGTTTTTATCAATCTTCCAAAAAACAATTCCGATGGTGTTAATTTCATGCCTGCTACCGGCGTAGTGTTATATTCAAGTATTCGATATTGAAATTGATCGACCTCATTCATCTCATAGCATCGCTTCAAAATATTTTTTGCAATTGCTACTCCTTTTTCAGCCAGTCCATTACTTTGGGGGTAACGTGGGCTTGAAAATTTAAACCGTACATTGAATTCTGATGCAAATCGATCAAATTCTGCCGAACTGAATGGATTATTATCACATCTGACAACTGAAGGGTAACCAATTATGTCAAAAACTTCCCGAACTTTCCCAATTACATGTTTAGAGGTCTTGTTGTTTAGTCTACATGCAGTCAAATAGTTTGAGTACGAGTCAATTATTGCAATGAAATCATGTCCGGCATATTCAAAAATGTCCATAGCCGCGATCGCGTATGGGTACATTGGGCTTTCTTCCTGTTTTAGCGGTTCCTTTTGATTATTTCTCTTAAATTTCTCACAAATCGCGCATGATTCAACAATTCCTTTTATTTGTTTGCTCATTCCCGGCCAATAGTATAACATGCGAGCTCGCGAAAGTGTTTTTTCAATCCCCAAATGTGATTCATGCAGCCAATTGGCAATTTTTGGTTGTAATTCCGTTGGTATTACTAAGCGGTGGTTACAAAATAGCAATTCGTTTTCTACGTGTAGTTCCGATTTTAGCTTATGAAATTTCTGGCTGAATTCATCAAGTTGATGGAATCCTGGCCATTTGTTTTCTACATAATTGCATATGCGTTTGTATTTTTCATCTGATTTAATTATTTCCCGATAATGATTATAATTGTCTTCCGATATGCAAACCGATTTCGTACCTGAATGAATCACACTTGTCAGCTCTTCTATTTCTTCTATTTCCGTTAATTGTGCTCTTGATAGGCAATCCGCGATCAACATGTCTTTGCCCGGCTTATACATGACGGTCATGTTTGGATATTTTAATAAAAGCATAAACATTCGCTGAAGTCTCGTTGATACGTCGTCAATGTCTCGTTTGATTAATGTCTCGAGTGGTTTATGGTCACTTTCGACCGTGAATGATCGTCCATACACATAGAAATGAAATCGCTGACAGGAAAACACTATTGCCAACAACTCCTTCTCTATTTGGGCCCATTTTTGCTCGCTTTTACTCAATGTTCTCGATGCAAATGATACTGGTCGCCCATCTTGAACCAGAACACACCCCAAACCGTCCTTAGATGCGTCCGTTTGGATCACGATTGGTTTATTTGGATCATATATTGCGAGTATTTGTTCCGATTTCACAATGTTCAATAAATTCATAAATTCTTTGTCATGTTCGTCAGTCCATTTGAATTGTACATCGTTTCGCGTTAAGTTTCGTAGTCCGGCGGTTAATTTCGATAAATTTGGAATAAATCGCGCTATATATTTTAAAAGTCCCAAAAATCGCAGCACTGCCGATTTGTCATTTGGTTTTTTCATTTTCATGTAATTTAATTGAGAAAGTTCCCGGGAATTTCCCAAGTCCACTAAATATGTCTTTATTTTGTTCTAAAAAATAAGTTTTCTGTTCCGGTAAGCAGGCAATTAGATCAACATCCAATCGTTTGACTAACCCAAATCTAATGCAAGTATTTAATCCTAGTATTGGTTCAAAATGATTATTCACAATAACAAATTCAGCTGATTTTAATTCATTTGTTTTGGTTTCATAACAATCTAATTTTATTATTCCAAAAATTTCAATTTTATTTTTACTATAATCAAATAACGGAAGGTCACATTTTTGATTATAAAAATTAATGTTTAATTTTTTTATTATATGTACTGGAATGCAGTTGACATCTGCTCCAGTGTCTATTTTAAATTTTACTGTTTGGTTTCCTATCCAATAATTTTTTGTCCACTTTGACATTTTAGCTGAATTTATTCTGTAAACAAATTGATCACTAAGAGTACGTTCCGATCTATAACTAACATTATTACTACCTGTCGTTTGCTGTCCGATGTATTTTTGTTGCTTCTCTCCGTTGGTCGTCCTTTCGGTCGGCGGCACATGCTTTGGAAATGCCCTTTTTTACCGCAGTTATGGCAAATGAACTCCTTTGCCTTGCAGGATTCCAAGTGTTTTGGGTTCCATGGATCACCACAGTTGAAACAGCTTCGATTTACAGCGAACACCGTTGGTTCAGATACCGTTGCAATGCCTGCAGCTGATTGCTTATCCAAAATAATCTTATTTGCATTGGCCGCTTCGTAAATTTTGCACATTTCAATGACTTTTGTTGTCGGCTCGTCACGACCATCAAGCAATTTTAATTGTAGTTTTTTATCAAAAACACCAATTATGATCCGGTCGCGTAGCATCCGTTCTTCATACGATGCGCCGCATGAGCAATTGAAATCACATCGACGCAATTGTATTCGAAGTTCCGTTTCGAATTCATTGAATGATTGCTTTTCCTTTTGAAAAATCATGTTGAATTTGAACGATTCCATAGCCACGTTCTTTTGCGGTAAGCAATGATCATCGAATTTTTTTAATACCTCATCCAAAGTGCGCTGAGTTGTTGTTTCAATTGTGCTTTCTGGTGTTGCGCTTGTTGCTGGCACAATTTCCGTTTTTTTAACCGTTCCAAGTAGAGCATCTGATGAACCGTCATTTGGATATAATGTGTTGTAGATGCTCGATCCATTCGTGCCAACTAGTCACAAAAATGTTGCTATTTTTGTGGTTTCACTTTCGTTTACTTTGCCATTGGCCACCATATATACCATAAAATTGCGTTTCCATATCGGCCATTCGGTCGCCAAATTTGTGCAGTCCAATTCCATTGGGACACGTTGATTGTTGTTGCTGTTCATTGTTTATTTTAGTTTATTTCAATGATTTTCTCTTTCTTCTGACACCATGTAATAAGATGATCTTATTAATGAAACAACTGTATTTAATTCTGATATTTTATCCACCAATTTATTCAATCCACCTCGTTACAAAAGCTTATTGCGTCCACAACGTTCACCGGCTGAAGCTCAACTGGCCTCAAGTAATGAGCGCGTTCCTTATAGACAGCTCTCAGTGGCAACGCACAGAATGCACTCATTACACAGACTGACAGACTGACAGACTGACAGACTGACAGACTGACAGACTGACAGACTGACAGACTGACAGACTGACAGACTGACAGACTGACAGACTGACAGACTGACAGACTGACAGACTGACAGACTGACAGACTGACAGACTGACAGACTGACAGACTGACAGACTGACAGACTGACAGACTGACAGACTGACAGACTGACAGACTGACAGACTGACAGACTGACAGACTGACAGACTGACAGACTGACAGACTGACAGACTGACAGACTGACAGACTGACAGACTGACAGACTGACAGACTGACAGACTGACAGACTGACAGACTGACAGACTGACAGACTGACAGACTGACAGACTGACAGACTGACAGACTGACAGACTGACAGACTGACAGACTGACATACTGACAGACTGACATACTGACAGACTGACAGACTGACAGACTGACAGACTGACAGACTGACAGACTGACAGACTGACAGACTGACAGACTGACAGACTGACAGACTGACAGACTGACAGACTGACAGACTGACAGACTGACAGACTGACAGACTGACAGACTGACAGACTGACAGACTGACAGACTGACAGACTGACAGACTGACAGACTGACAGACTGACAGACTGACAGACTGACAGACTGACAGACTGACAGACTGACAGACTGACAGACTGACAGACTGACAGACTGACAGACTGACAGACTGACAGACTGACAGACTGACAGACTGACAGACTGACAGACTGACAGACTGACAGACTGACAGACTGACAGACTGACAGACTGACAGACTGACAGACTGACAGACTGACAGACTGACAGACTGACAGACTGACAGACTGACAGACTGACAGACTGACAGACTGACAGACTGACAGACTGACAGACTGACAGACTGACAGACTGACAGGCTGACAGACTGACAGACTGACAGACTGACAGACTGACAGACTGACAGACTGACAGACTGACAGACTGACAGACTGACAGACTGACAGACTGACAGACTGACAGACTGACAGACTGACAGACTGACAGACTGACAGACTGACAGACTGACAGACTGACAGACTGACAGACTGACAGACTGACAGACTGACAGACTGACAGACTGACAGACTGACAGACTGACAGACTGACAGACTGACAGACTGACAGACTGACAGACTGACAGACTGACAGACTGACAGACTGACAGACTGACAGGCTGACAGGCTGACAGGCTGACAGACTGACAGACTGACAGACTGACAGACTGACAGACTGACAGACTGACAGACTGACAGACTGACAGACTGACAGACTGACAGACTGACAGACTGACAGACTGACAGACTGACAGACTGACAGACTGACAGACTGACAGACTGACAGACTGACAGATTGACAGACTGACAGACTGACAGATTGACAGACTGACAGACTGACAGACTGACAGACTGACAGACTGACAGACTGACAGACTGACAGACTGACAGACTGACAGACTGACAGACTGACAGACTGACAGACTGACAGACTGACAGACTGACAGACTGACAGACTGACAGACTGACAGACTGACAGACTGACAGACTGACAGACTGACAGACTGACAGACTGACAGACTGACAGACTGACAGACTGACAGACTGACAGACTGACAGACTGACAGACTGACAGACTGACAGACTGACAGACTGACAGACTGACAGACTGACAGACTGACAGACTGACAGACTGACAGACTGACAGACTGACAGACTGACAGACTGACAGACTGACAGACTGACAGACTGACAGACTGACAGACTGACAGACTGACAGACTGACAGACTGACAGACTGACAGACTGACAGACTGACAGACTGACAGACTGACAGACTGACAGACTGACAGACTGACAGACTGACAGACTGACAGACTGACAGACTGACAGACTGACAGACTGACAGACTGACAGACTGACAGACTGACAGACTGACAGACTGACAGACTGACAGACTGACAGACTGACAGACTGACAGACTGACAGACTGACAGACTGACAGACTGACAGACTGACAGACTGACAGACTGACAGACTGACAGACTGACAGACTGACAGACTGACAGACTGACAGACTGACAGACTGACAGACTGACAGACTGACAGACTGACAGACTGACAGACTGAAAGACTGACACACTGACAGACTGACAGACTGACAGACTGACAGACTGACAGACTGACAGACTGACAGACTGACAGACTGACAGACTGACAGACTGACAGACTGACAGACTGACAGACTGACAGACTGACAGACTGACAGACTGACAGACTGACAGACTGACAGACTGACAGACTGACAGACTGACAGACTGACAGACTGACAGACTGACAGACTGACAGACTGACAGACTGACAGACTGACAGACTGACAGACTGACAGACTGACAGACTGACAGACTGACAGACTGACAGACTGACAGACTGACAGACTGACAGACTGACAGACTGACAGACTGACAGACTGACAGACTGACAGACTGACAGACTGACAGACTGACAGACTGACAGACTGACAGACTGACAGACTGACAGACTGACAGACTGACAGACTGACAGACTGACAGACTGACAGACTGACAGACTGACAGACTGACAGACTGACAGACTGACAGACTGACAGACTGACAGACTGACAGACTGACAGACTGACAGACTGACAGACTGACAGACTGACAGACTGACAGACTGACAGACTGACAGACTGACAGACTGACAGACTGACAGACTGACAGACTGACAGACTGACAGACTGACAGACTGACAGACTGACAGACTGACAGACTGACAGACTGACAGACTGACAGACTGACAGACTGACAGACTGACAGACTGACAGACTGACAGACTGACAGACTGACAGACTGACAGACTGACAGACTGACAGACTGACAGACTGACAGACTGACAGACTGACAGACTGACAGACTGACAGACTGACAGACTGACAGACTGACAGACTGACAGACTGACAGACTGACAGACTGACAGACTGACAGACTGACAGACTGACAGACTGACAGACTGACAGACTGACAGACTGACAGACTGACAGACTGACAGACTGACAGACTGACAGGCTGACAGGCTGACAGGCTGACAGGCTGACAGGCTGACAGGCTGACAGGCTGACAGGCTGACAGGCTGACAGGCTGACAGACTGACAGACTGACAGACTGACAGACTGACAGGCTGACAGGCTGGCAGACTGGCAGACTGGCAGACTGGCAGACTGGCAGACTGGCAGACTGGCAGACTGGCAGACTGGCAGACTGGCAGACTGGCAGACTGGCAGACTGGCAGACTGGCAGACTGGCAGACTGGCAGACTGGCAGACTGGCAGACTGGCAGACTGGCAGACTGGCAGACTGGCAGACTGACAGACTGACAGACTGACAGACTGACAGACTGACAGGCTGACAGGCTGACAGGCTGACAGGCTGACAGGCTGACAGACTGACAGACTGACAGACTCACAGACTGATGTTCTGACAGACAGAACGACAGTTTTTTAATATGACTCCAATCGACTCAGGAGTGATCGTCAAATGTTTTTTAGGCAAAATTAAAAGGTCGAAATTTTTCATGAATACAATACTTTATTATACTCCGTAGAAGAAAGTAAAAACTAGGGGCTGCGCCCCGAACCGCTTCGCGGCCTATCCCCCTTCCGCAGGTCGGCCTTCGGCCTCCCTGCCCCCGTCGGCCTACGGCACAAAAGAACATTTCAACATTGAGTAATAAAGTCCACAGAATGTTTTTTTTTCCAAAAATTTACAGTCAATAATAGTACAAAAGTGGAAAGCTTCAAAAACTCGATTATGTGGCTTGGTCCACTTTTGCTCTCATCGCCTCATATTCAATAACGGTAAAAGGTGGTTATCCACACGGGGAAAGACAATATTGTGGGAAATGTCATTCTTTTTAATTCATGTCATACATTGAAGCACCAAATCCCTTTAGAATTGCAGAAGATAGCAGGTGAGGGCTATACATAACGATGGTATCTATACTGTTTTTCGCAGTATTATATTGTTTTTCAGACTCCAATACTGCATTACTGCTTTTTTCCCCAAAATACTGTATTTAAATGCTCAGAAAACTTTAATTCTTTAACGTTTCGAAATTCAAATTTATTAATAGCAATGCAAAACGTCAGTGGCAACACAAAACATTGGCATTCAAACGACGAACAGCGAAGAATTGATGGCAACATGTCATATAGATTCGCTTCTTCCTTTCGCCATCGATTACTGTCTTGTCATTATTCATCCTTCTTCAGAACGCGTTACTTTGATTTTGCTTTCCATTGTTAATTTAAAAGAATAAAAATGTCGAAATTAAGAGCAAAAACACAAATTTTCATTGAATAAAATTTATACTGCGAAAAATACTGTTTTTTCAAATCGATTTACTGCTTTTTCAAATTTTTAGGTGAAATATACTGTTTTTTGTCCGAAAAAAGATTTTATGTATAGCTAACACATAAAAAGGAGGGGTAGATATTAGTGAGCAAAAATTTTCCCTGCGGGCTGACCTCTCTCGTGGTGAAAATCGGAGCCGAAACCCTTAAGCGCATAAAGAGGTTTCAAGAGAGGGAAAGGGGTTGCTATTAAACTGGATCCGACACCCTTGAGTAAGAGATATCAGAAGAAACGGGGATTGACATCAAAAAGAATCAGATCCCTTATTCTGTCAATAACTATACCTGTGTGCAAAGTTTGATCAAAATCAGCCGCGCCGTTTTTGCGTGATGCCGGAACAAACATTCAGTCAAACAGACAGAAATACCGACCGACATACAGACAGACGGACAAACATAAATTTTAAGCATAACAAAACGTATAATTGCCAATCTGGCAATTATTAGAAACTCGTATAGTGATATTCCTATCAAAATTCGAACAGTTGTACCAAAATTCCACTTTGAAGCAGAGTTGGGCAAAATGTAATTTAATTAATAATTAAATTACTTGTAATTGAATTACATGTAATTGAATTACTTTGTAATTGCAATTACATGTAATTGTTTTTGTTTTTAATTACAAATAATTTAATTACAAGTAATTATTTTTCATCAATTACAAAGTAATTGAATTACATGTAATTGCAATTACAAAGTAATTCAATTACATGTAATTTAATTACAAGTAATTCAATTACACGTTTAATTACTTAAATAAAATTGGTAACTAAATTGAATTTCCACCGTTCTAAAAAAAACCCGGTTTCTGAAACGGCGACATTTCAGGTTTTAAACTCATAGTAATTGCTTGAGCAAAATTTAAGCAGTGGTGAAGTTTGCTTAGCAATGCTGATTTGCTTTCCTTTGTGTTTCTTATACAGGAAAATCGATTTCTTTTTTTTGGAAAATAGTACGGAGCAAAATAAAATTAGGGAGGAAATTTCTGAACAGCACATGACTTTCTTATACAACAAAAAAAAAATTTTTTTTTCAGGAAAATACCCTAGAGCAAAATAAAATTCTCGAGGCAATTTCTGAACAGCACATGACTTTCTTATACAACAAAAAAAAAATTTTTTTTCAGGCAAATACCCTAGAGCAAAATAAAATTAGGGAGGAAATTTCTGAACAGCACATGACTTTCTTATACAACAAAAAAAAATTTTTTTTTCAGGAAAATACCCTAGAGCAAAATAAAATTCTCGAGGCAATTTCTGAACAGCACATGACTTTCTTATACAACAAAAAAAAAATTTTTTTTCAGGAAAATACCCTAGAGCAAAATAAAATTAGGGAGGAAATTTCTGAACAGCACATGACTTTCTTATACAACAAAAAAAAATTTTTTTTTCAGGAAAATACCCTAGAGCAAAATAAAATTAGGGAGGAAATTTCTGAACAGCACACGACTTTCTTATACAACAAAAAAAAAATTTTTTTCAGGAAAATACCCTAGAGCAAAATAAAATTCTCGAGGCAATTTCTATAACTTTCTTATAACTTTCTTATACCACAAAATTCTATATCCAAATCAACATACAAAATAAAAAACCCGTGTCTTTAAAATAGCGTATTTTTATATTTAAGAATCGATTTTTTGTGGTATAAGAAACTCATGTGCTGTTCAGAAATTGCCTTGAGAATTTTATTTTGCTCTAGGGTATTTTCCTGAAAAAAAATTTTTTTTTTTGTTGTATAAGAAAGTCATGTGCTGTTCAGAAATTTCCTCCCTAATTTTATTTGGCTCTAGGGTATTTTCCTGAAAAAAAAATTTTTTTTTTGTTGTATAAGAAAGTCATGTGCTGTTCAGAAATTTCCTCCCTAATTTTATTTTGCTCCGTACTATTTTCCAAAAAAAAGAAATCGATTTTCCTGTATAAGAAACACAAAGGAAAGCAAATCAGCATTGCTAAGCAAACTTCACCACTGCTTAAATTTTGCTCAAGCAATTACTATGAGTTTAAAACCTGAAATGTCGCCGTTTCAGAAACCGGGTTTTTTTTAGAACGGTGGAAATTCAATTTAGTTACCAATTTTATTTAAGTAATTAAACGTGTAATTGAATTACTTGTAATTAAATTACATGTAATTGAATTACTTTGTAATTGCAATTACATGTAATTCAATTACTTTGTAATTGATGAAAAATAATTACTTGTAATTAAATTATTTGTAATTAAAAACAAAAACAATTACATGTAATTGCAATTACAAAGTAATTCAATTACATGTAATTCAATTACAAGTAATTTAATTATTAATTAAATTACTTTGTAATTAATTACGCCCAACTCTGCTTTGAAGTCAAACTTTCCAATAAGATTTTTTAAAATTTATTCCAATCGGATTTTGATGTATAAGAGTTTTATGTATAATCATATCCTAAATAACTTTTGTTCTTGGACTTTTTTGATAAGATGCACCGTTTTCGAGATATTCACAAAAATCGATTTCGTTCGTATGGGGGGTATCCCCTAATGATCCATTTTTGTCCATTAATGAACTTAGCCTCGCATTTTGCGAAAAACGGATCTTCACAAAATTTCAAGTCAACCAATCCGTGCGCCCGCAATCCGCGCCACAGAGGGACATGCAGAAATCAATTTTGTTTATCATTCTAAACACACTGGTGTAATACATTTTTATGTGTGATGACGGGGTCTTGGCGTTACAAACGGTAAGGCAAAGTTAATATACCCTTTGGTTTCACCATACGGGTATAAAAATGTCATTTTTGGCATCAGTATTATACGACCAAATACATCAATGTATGTCAATATTTTTGAGAAAATCCAAAATTACAAACATTGTCCCCCTTACAGTTTTTATTATATAGATGGGAAAAAAGTAAAGTGGACACATCTACAGATAGAGCTTTCATTTAAAAAAAGAATAATCAAAATCGATTTTAAGCTGTGACAAAAGAAATGCATGCAAAATCGCTTTGCCTTTTTAATTTATATAGATGAGTCTCGATCTTAACAACACGGATCTCAGCTGGGCGTTTAATGAAGGGGTAAAATACCCATGCTCGAAGCCAGGGTTGCTGGTGCCAAGTTTTTGTTTTTTTAATTTAATTTTTTTTTCATTTAGTTAAAACAAATTTTTTTCTTTGTGATTTTAGTGTTTTTTTTTGTATGTGAAAACTGTTTAAAACAAAAATAGAGACACTAATTATAAACCGAAAACGATTTTGATCACATTTTCACCATTGTCCGTGATGATAATATTTTATGACTGAAGTTAGCTTGCCCGTGAGGAGGCTGGAAAAACTAATTGGGCATTAGAGTTTTAAAATTCTAAACCGAAAGTCTTGAAGCGAACACGTTTATTTTCTAAAAGTTATTTCTGGAAGTTTTTTGTGCAAATAACTTTAACCCGACAACGATGGGTCTGCATCTAGTAAAATATTATTAAAAATTGGTGGAAAAGTAAAATGGACACATCTAAAGATAGAGAACTTTATTTTTTAAAAAAAAAGGATCATCAAAATCGGAGCCGCTGGAGCTGTGCGGAAAGAAATCCAAACAAAATCGCTTTGCCTTTTAATATATAGATTCGTGATCAGCGACCCCGAAAATCCCCTAATGACATTTTTTCCCGGAACACGTTTATTTTCTAAAAGTTATTTGTTGCATTTTCTTGCATTTGCATTATCCTTACAGGACCTTCCGTTTTGAATTTTGAAAATCTAACACCGGATTCGTGACCAAAAACCCCCGAGTGAAACTTTTCAGCCTTCTATTGAGCAGGATTCATTACGAAAATCACGGTTTAAAAACACCCAAACCCCCTTTACCCCCCGTTCACCCCCTTACCCCTAAAATTTCGAAAAATCTCGTCTTAGTGAACGCCTACGCGATGGTTGGAACATATTCTGAAAGTTTCAAGTCTCTATCTTCAGGGGTTTGGGCTGGGCGTCAGGTTAAACGATTTTATATATAGAGAAGATGGTTTTCACTTTTTCCAATAAAAGACGATGCGTAAAAGATATTTTTAATTTTACGTTTAATACTCAATTTCAACAAAAAAATAAATAAAGTAAAATAAAAATATTTTGCCACCGGTCAGAATTGAACCCGTACCTGGCGCGATGTAGTTTACACTTATTCAGTAGTAAGAATATAAATTTTAAAGATAAATTAAGTAATAAAAAACAGGCAGTCATTGGGGACTGCCAACAGAAGTGTAAACAATAATATATGTAAGGTAATAATTATATTGTCGTGTATTTATAGCTATATATTTTTCAACCTGAAATTTCGAAAATATATGCTAATAAGCAGTAAATTTCAAATAAAAGTCAATATTCATATTAAGGTTTGAATTCCTGCGCAGCACATGATTTTCTTATACAACAAATAGCTACAGATATTTAATTCTTTCTGTATAAGAATGCCACGTGCTGTTCAGAAATTTTCTGTGTAATTTTATTTTGCTGTATGATAGTTTCCAAAAAAAAATCGTTTTTTTTGTTATTTTGCTGTATGATATTTTCCAAAAAACAAAAAAAAAATCGATTTTTTCTGTATTAAAAAATACAGCAAATCATCATTCTTAAGCTGTTAAATTAGCATGTCGGTGACGCGAACTCATAAGATTTTACCCATCCAAAAATCGCCGAACGCGCCTAAAGAAGTATAATATAAATAAAATAAGTAATTTAAGGTCAAAAAAAATTAGAAAAAAACATTTTGTCACCACTCGGAATCGAACCCGCACATCTGGCGCATTGTAGTCTAACACTTATTCAGGAGTAAAAATGTAAACTTAAAGATAAATTAAGTAATAAAATATTAATAAAAGTAAATAAATCAACAAAAAAAAAAAATTTGAAAAGAAAAAAAAAAGAATTTCGTCACCGATAAGAATTGAACCCGGTGCCTGGCGCATGGTAGTCCAACTTCTAACTCACTGCACTGATCAGACAGTATGGAACGTCGTGTTAACATTGAAGACTTAGTTAGCGGCATATTGATAATTTTGAAAGGCAAATCACTAACAAAGTATTGTTAAAAATCGAAAAAAAAGTAAAACGGACATATCTACAGCTATAGAGCTTTCATTGAAAGAATCATCAAAATCGGTTCAACTGCAGGAGCTCTGTCGAAAGAAATCCATACAAAATCGCTTTGCCTTTTAAATATATAGATACTAAACGATCGCCTCGTAACATTTGAAGAGTTTTACACTTTAACTAGCCAAATCGAAGCCACTTTAAATTCACGACCCTTAGCAAACATTTCTTCAGATCCAGAAGACTTGTCAGCATTGACCCCAGGACATTTTTTAACTGGAGATTCGATTCAAGCAGTTCCAGAACCATCGCTGTTGAATATTAACGAAATTTGCCTAAATCGCTGGCAATTAACGATTACATCAACACTTCTGGAAGAGATGGTCACAAGAATATTTGCATCAACTCCAAACCAGATCAAAGTGGACTGAAAAATCACAAAACATTGAAATCAATGAGCTGGTACTCATTAAAAACGAAAACTTGCTACCCCAAAAATGGGCTTTAGGCCGGATACAAAAAAATTATCCCGGAACTGACGGACAGGTACGTGTAGTAGATATTTTCACCAATAATGGAATTTTCAAACGACCCAGTATAGCTTTCTATCTTTTCATTTTACTATTGGTATTTTTATGACTTAACGCGCAATTTGATGATCTGTGAATATTTTTACCTTGCGGGATCCGCAAAGGAAATTTCTGAGCGAATTCAAAGCCCAAATAATCGGAAGCATTTCTTTTCGTTTGCTGCGTACACTTCTTCTGTTTTATTTAAGGTTCTTGAAAGAAACATAATTGGTCTGTTATTTTGAGAAAGAATTGCTCCAATCGCATAGTTAGACGCATCGGTAGTTAAATCGAAGTCTTTGTTGAAATTTGGATGCGATAGAATAACTTCTTCTGAAGAGTTCTTGACCTTATCAAATGCTTCGGCAGCTTCTTTATCAAATTTAATAATTCTTTTTAAAGGGATGTCGGGGGTTTCGCTAATTTAGCGTAATTCTTTATGAAGCGTCGATAATAGCCTGACATACCAAGAAACGGTCTAAGATCTTTTAACGTTTTGGGTACTGGGAAGTTTACAATACTTTGGACCTTTTTGGGGTTTGTTTGTATTCCATGTTCGGAAATGATAAACCCTAGAAATTCTACCTCGTTCTTCAAAAAATCACACTTATCGAGATGAATCTTCATGTTTGCATCTTGTAACGTTTGAAAAATTATTTTTATATTTTCAAGATGCGCATACTCGGTTTTTCCGAAAATAATTATATCGTCTATATAACTGAGACATCTAATTCCAATAAGTTTTCTTAAAATATCATCTAACGTCCGTTGAAACAAACGTTGACGCACCATTTTTTGTTCCAAATGGGAGTCGTATAAACTCGTACTTTCCGTTGTTCACGGAAAAAGCTGTTTTCTCGATATCTGTTTCTCTAAGTTTGATATGATGGAACCCACTTTTGAGATCGAGTACCGTAAAGAATTTGTTTCCTTTTAAATTAGTTAGAACTTCATTAACTTCAGGAATTGGGTATTTGTCTGAAACAGTAACGGAGTTTAATTTTCGATTGTCGATTACTAATCTGTGTGTAATTTTTCCTGAGGCATCCGGTTTTTTGGGTAGGTACTATACAAATTGGGGAGTTATAAAGAGACTTTGACGGTCTAATGATTCCATTATTAGGCAATTAATTTATTTGCTTTTCTACTTCTTGTTTTAAACAAATTGGATATGGGTATGATTAGAATAGACTGGCTCTTGCGAATTTGTACGGATTTCGCCTCTAACTGTAGTTGTGTAGGTCAGCTTTTCATCCGGATCAGAAAATAAGTTAGGATATTGTTTAGCAATGTCCGTCAAATTTTTTTTCTGTATGGGAGTTAAGTGAGGTGTTTTGTCATTAATAGCTGCGTTCCCGACCCATGTAAAAAACATAACAAAAGCTATAATTGCCACTCTGGCAATTATTGGAGACCCGTATGGTGATATTCGTATCAAAATTCCACTTTGAAGTCAAACTTTCCAATAAGATTTTTTAAAATTTATTCCAATCGGATTTTGATCTATGGAAGATTTATGTAGAATCATATCCTAAATAACTTTTGTTCTTCGACTTTTTTGATAAAATTGACCGTTTTTGAGATATTCAGAAAAAAAGTTTTCGTTCATATGGGGGGTACCTCCCCTAATGGTCCATTTTTGCCCATTAACGAACTTAGCCTCGCATTTTACGAAAAACGAATATGCGCAAAATTTCAAGTGTCTAGCTCAATCCTTGCGCCCGAAATCCGCGCCACAGACAGACAGACGGAAATTAATTATTTTTATACCCGTATGGTGAAACCAAAGGGTATACTAACTTTGCCTTACCGTTTGTAACGCCAAGATCCCGTCATCACACACAAAAATGAATTACACCAGTGTGTTTAGAATGATAAAAAAAGTTGAATTTTGCATGTCCGTCCGTCTGTCTGTCCGTCTGTCTGTCCGTTTGTCTGTCCGTCTGTGGCGCGGATTGCGGGAGCACCGATTGAGCTACAGACTTGAAATTTTGCGCAGATCCGTTTTTCGTAAAATGTGAAGCTAAGTTCGTTTATGAGCAAAAATGGACCATTACGAAAAGGTTACGAACGAAAAGGTTTTTTGTGAATATCTCAAAAACGGTGTATCTTATTAAAAAAGTGCAAAAACAAAAGTTATTTAGGATATGATTCTACATAAAACTCCCATACATCAAAATCCGATTGGAATACATTTTAAAAATTCTTATTGGAAAATTTTCTTCAAAGTGGAATTTTGATATAACGGTTCGCTGTTCACTTAAATCACCATACGGGTTTTCAATAATTGCGAGATTGGCAATTATAGCTTTTGTTATGTTTGATGTAACATTTCGACAAAGTTTTTACGGCTAAATATTAACAGTTATAACATAGTGCATTTAAATGATCGTTTAACGCCCCTGAAGATGACCCAAAACAAGGCACGAAACGTCACACAGTGTGTCGCGTAGAACAACCTAGCTGGACAAAATTATTTTTCGGCAGTGTTGCATTCGTATCAGTTAGTATGTTAGTATTAAAATAATATAAATCATTTTTCTAATGTTTTCTTTATTATTTTTTAAGGAAATTAGTTACAGGATTATGAAGTTATAAAAATTCAAAAAAAATACTAAAATAACCTAAAAATCCATAATACAAGAAATGTAAGAATCGTAGTATCTTAAAATACATTGTTTTACATTGAATACAATACACTCATACCTCGCTATACGGCCGCTCTTTATACGGCTTTTCGCTATAACGGCCCTCTTTAATTATGGCACTTTTTCGATTTACGGCCCAAAATTTTTCGTTTTTTTTTTGTTTTATTTTTTTTTGGTTTTTTTTTGGAAAAGCGGAAACTGAAAATGACCTCCGATCGAGCTGAAATTTTGCAAATTTCATTTTTACATATATTCACATCTTTTCCATACCCGCCGCTGTTCACATTGCCACATTTATTTTTTTTTTGTTCGAGCCGCGATCCACCCTAATATGTATATAACTTTTCCTTTACTTTTTAAGAAAAAAAAATATAAATTTAATAGTGGACACTTCTCCACTTTTCAATAAAACACAAGGTAACTTTTACTTAATATTTTATTGAGAGCGTCAGGCTACAAAGTTTGAACTGCTGTGATACAAATTCAAGAACTGAACATAATTCCTTATGCTAGGACTATTACAGTGAGGTGGCCTACGGGATTTTTTTTTTGAATTTGTTTTCTCAAAGCTTCAAAATTCTTGTTGTCATTTAGCACTGCATATTGTTTTATTCGTTTATTTCAACTTTAATTTCGGATTTATTTCAATAGCCCTTAGCAACCAAAAACTCTCATTTCCAATAGTCAAATGCTACGGTTTCTATATATACTTTTATTTACCGAGCGTGAGTTAAACCAAAAATTTGAAAAGAAAAAACCGGCAGTTGTTGGCCGGAATTTGAAGATTTGCTACCTTTTTCGGACGGAAAATTTTGAGCGTCCTTTTTTTTATACGGCGATAAGAAGTTTCCTTTTTTTTATTAACTTCGTAAAAAGGATAGTGCGTAAAAGAGCGTGCGTTTTGTTAAAAATTATGTACACTGTGTTCGCAAAGTTAAAACTTATTCTAAATTAAACCAAATTTAAAAAGTGAAACAGAAACGACTATAAAATGCTTGTTTTGTTAAACTTGCAAATTAAAATCTGTGAAAATTTTAAGTTAAACTAGAACATAGAAAGTTTTAAGTTCATTAAAACCAAAGAAGACAATAACTACGAAATTCAACGAATTCAACAATAAAAGAACATTAAATTAAAGGTTGGGCTAGCAGCATAAAATTTCAACACATATTCGCCAACAGAAATATCACAGATTGTACGTACAGCAACCATTTAAATTATTAACATCGATACGACGCTGAACCACAAAACTGAAACAGCACACATGCAATTTTCATTCAAATCGACGCATTTTGTCTTCGCGTTTTGTTAAATTGACGCTTCATCTCAATATTCATCTTCACAAATGTGTTTCTTAAATCTATTGGAAGACTCTCATTCGACGTTCAAAATAAACATTCAAAAATTTTTTTAAAGCACAAGGGACGCAAGGCGTACAGACTTCAGCTTTCAACTTCAACTTCCAATAAATATTCGACGACACAAATCCACAAAATTACGAAGACGGATTAATGGCTATCGAAGAACAATGGAATTAAATAGAACCACAATCAACTTACTAATCTAGATATAAAACTTAGAGCACTAATGACATTTTTTGTTTGATTAATAACATTTTTGTTATTGCTTTATATAAATTAACGTTATCATTTTCATTAAGGATATGCAGGTTTATATAGATATTTTTTTGCGGCCGCATTTATACTTTCCTTATGGCATAGAAGTCTACTTTTATAAGATCAGGAAACAATCGAATAAAAAAGGAAAAAAATGAGCAATTTATAGTGATAATCTCGATTTTCATTTCACTATTAATTTTTTTTTGATTATTCGATCATTTTACATAAGAATTACTTTGCAGCATCATGAGTATCATACGTGATCCAATTTAGAAGTAGTAAGACCACGCGTGCGATTGATCATGTGTGATATACTGGTTTTGTTTAGAGGGGGAACTCCCTAAGAGAAGGTAAGCAACGTCAATATTTTAGCAATGGTTTGAGAAGTTTATAAGAACCTAACGTAACAAACATTAAATGGTTGTAATGGTTTGGCTTCGTTAGAACAATATTTCAATTAGTTCAGGATAACGCGCCTAAAGTGGGGTGAGAAAAGCCACTGTTATCGCCCTCCAGATTTTTCCTTTTCAGATTTTTTTTACATAGGTCAAGGTGAATTTCCCTTTCGCCCTCTGACTTTAAATCCCAATGTAGCATACACCTTATTGTGAGATGTGTGGAAAGAAGAGGATGAACCGCGACCCCTCGCAGTCGGAGCTAGCTGGAAAGTTTTGTATACTACCCTCTTTTCCGTCATCCACCCACGCCTTGTGCAGATCATGTGGACGTTAATACTTATGTGTGTCGGACTTAATGAATCATTAGTTTTTTACCGCTCTTTGATTATACCCGTATGGTGAAACCAAAGGGTATACTAACTTTGCCTTACCGTTTGTAACGCCAAGATCCCGTCATCACACACAAAAATGAATTACACCAGTGTGTTTAGAATGATAAAAAGAGTTGAATTTTGCATGTCCGTCCGTCTGTGGCGCGGATTGCGGGCGCACGGATTGAGCTAGAGACTTGAAATTTTGCACAGATCCGTTTTTTGTAAAATGCGTGGCTAAGGGGGGGGGGGGGGTACCCCACATACGAACGAAAACTTTTTTTATGAATATCTCAAAAACTGTGAACTTTATCAAAAAAGTCCAAGAACAAAAGTTATTTAGGATATGATTCTACATAAATCTCCCATACATCAAAATCCGATTGGAATAAATTTTAAAAAATCTTATTGGAAAGTTTGACTTCAAAGTGGAATTTTGATACGAATATCACCATACGGGTCTCCAATAATTGCCAGATTGGCAATTATAGCTTTTGTTATGTTTTTATTGTAAATTTTATACTTAACTCTTCCCTCCTGAAGACTTTTGTCCTCAAAAATATTAATTCTAATTTTCTGATGAAAGGTTTTCCAACTCAACTTCTACTGATGGTTTTGGAATAAAATTTATGATTTTAGTTTTTTTCGTTTTTCTTAACCAAATTACAATCATTATAATAATTATTGATATGATTAAATACAATATAATGTCGTTTGTTATGGAATGTATATTTGTTTGTATCAATTCCATAATCTGCTTCATATTTTCTATATCGTCGGCTTAAAGTGAAATTGTGTTAAGTCCATTATACCAAATTTTCCAGAAGAGCAATAAAAACCTTGTTAAATCGTTTTAATTATCTTTCAATAACACTGAGTTTTCTTTAAATGAGAAAAATTGGGCTCAGTTTTCTTTAAATGAGACTCTGTTTTCTTTAAATGTAAATTAAAATGATTTAACAAGTTTTTTTTTTGCTCTTCTGGAAAATTTGGTACTAGCACAATTTCACTTTAAGCCGACGATATGTAATTTATCTAGATTTACTTTAATATATGAGCCAGTAAGGTTGGCTTGGAACATTGGGGGTAATGGTTGATAATTTCTAATTTCGTTTGACATAAATCTTTAAGGTATATTGGGTATATTGAACCGTTTTTTTTTTAATTAAAAAACTTCTTTTTAATGATTTTATTTGATTCTCGCATTCAATCAAAAGATTACCCTCATAATTATCAATGAATATCAAATTTTCATTAATTTCTTCAACTATTGTATTAATATTATATTTACGCGCTATTGACTTGGGGGTGCAAGATTCTCTTGAAAGGTTTATTAAATTATTATTTTTGCATATTGAAACATCTTTAAATGTGCTACATTTTTCTCGTATAGCGTAACAATTTCCTTTATTAACTAAAAAGTTATCGTACTCCAAATCAATTTGTTTTTACTTTCTTCTACGGAGTATAATAAAGTATTGTATTCATGAAAAATTTCGACCTCTTAATTTTGCCTAAAAAACATTTCCCGATCACTCCTGAGTCGATTGGAGTCATATTTAAAAAATGTCTTTCTGTCTGTCAGTCTGTCTGTCAGTCTGTCGTCTGTCAGTCTGTCAGTCTGTCAGTCTGTCAGTCTGTCAGTCTGTCAGTCTGTGTACAAGATTTCTCAAAAACTAATAGAGCTAGCGCCATGAAATTTTATAGGCATGTTGGGTCCTGAAATGGGACCTATCAACTTTTGGTGGAAATCCGTTAACCGGAAGTATCCAAAATGGCGGTTTTTCAAAAATCGCAATTTCTTTTTTCTCGATTTACTCCCAAACTACGGGTTTTTTAGTGGCCTTAAGTATGACAAAACTTGGAGAAAATAAAATTTCCCACACTTTTGTCTTTAGCTATAACACGATATCTCCACCTGTTATCGAGATAAACCGTTATTTCCAAAAAAAAAAACATTTTTTTGCGATTATCTCGAAAACTAACGGGTTTTTGCTGACTGAATGTATGAAGTGAATTAATGAGAATGGCATTCTGCACAATTTTGTTTCTTACCGTTATCCGTTAGCTTTTACCATTATTTAGATATTTTCATTAATATGTAAAAAATCATATGTTTGCGAATAATTTGCAAACTAACGGTTTTTCGACAAATCAGTTTAAAGAATAATTAAAGACGTTAACATTTTCTACATTTTTGCCATTTACCGTAAATTGATATCTTTTACAGTTCTCAAGTTATCTCAAATTTTGTACGTTTTTGATATTTTTGAATAAACCAAGAATATATTGGGAGGTCGTCTTAGGTTGACAACGCGACAGGGCTCTAGCGTAAATTGCGGAGGGTCGTAGATTTTGTAGAAGAAAGTTTTGTGTTGACCACAACTGATATTTTATTATTAGTAATAGCTTTTAAGACTAAGTGATCATATTCTTCTTTCTCTGTCATTGGAATGACAATTATATAGAGGATTACATATTCTTTCATTGCAACATACTGGATTGCAAAATTTAGTGCTTCCGCTTCATTATTATAGGGTAAGGTTTGTGTAACTTTGATTATTTGTTCCAACTCTTTCCTATCTAGGATTTTCGTATTGATTATTCCCTTTTTTGCCCAATGTATTGAAGCCGTGATTTGGTCTATTTCATGTTTCATCATTAACAATGTATTAAAAATATTCTGTGCTAAGTCTGCTTGAAGTATTTCGTTATAATTTTTTAGTATCCTATTAGAGACGTCAACAACCCTTTTATTAGGGCTATTCACTCTTCATCGTAGATAGTAAAATCGTAGATTGTAATGTAAATCTACGATGGAAAAGTACAACGAAGCTTGAGCAGCGCTTTACTAGAGGTTGGTTTTGTCGTAAATTTTTGACTCTTTTATTTATTTTCTTTACCTAAGTTGTGTAAAGCATTTTTTAACTCTTAATTTATACTAAATCATATAAATACTTTAATTTACTTAGAGTTGGCACCAAGTTGACATGTCACAAAACATGTCTTAACCTTACTTTATTAGAATTACGACAAAAACTACTATTTTACCATACCTTCGGGTGTGGTAGATTGTAGTTTTCGTCGTAAAAAAATTTGTATGGGGAATTGTCAAAAAACTACGATTTTATTTACAATTTTACGATTCTACGAGTTTACAATCAACTACGATAACCCTTATTGTTTATTGTTATGAGTTGATTTTGTGTGGTCAAAGTTGTTTCAAAATCATTGCCATCAGGTAATCCTGCGATCCATTTCCAAGCCGATCCTATCCAATTGATAGATCTTTTTCCCTCATGTGGCTTGAGTTCTTGTAGGGTTTCTATGTTATACTGGATATGTCCAATTTGTGGTATTGAAGGAGAAGAATCGTTAATTTTAGAATTAACGACTGCGATTATAGTTTGATGAGCTTGAATATAATCTGTAAGATATTGATGACATGAACTATTTTAAAGTTTCCTTCTGTAATTCGTCCTGGTCGCACTCTAATTGTGGCGAGGAGTGTGTTGGTATATTCAAATATCTTGACATTAGCGTTGGCTAACCAAATGGTGGCAAACCTGAAAATAAGGATCTATTGTGAGTAGGGATGCAACATCGTTCATAAAACCTCGATATATAGAAAATCGATGTTTTTTTTAAGGCGACATCGATGTGAGAAAACATAGTCCTGAAAACATCGATACCTCGATGTTTTTCCGATGTTTTGAAAATGTTAAATTTAATAAATAATTTAGCCACCTGGCGGATGCTCTACTGTGGGTGGAGTGCACCCAGGTAGAATTAACACGGTTTTAATTCTTCTTATACGTTGAACCACCAAAAACCCGTTAGTTTTCGAGATATCAAACCGGCTCGAGATACGGAGTTCTAGTAAAAGACATAAATGCAGCAAATTTTATTGTCTCCAAGTATAAGAATAGTGGAAAATGGTTAGTTTCGGAATAAATCGCAAAAAACGAAATCGTAGTTTTAAAAAGCTGCCCTTTTGGTTAATTCCGGTTAACGGATTTCCACATCAGCACCAAACTTCTCTGTAAAATTTCATGGCTAGCTCTGGTATTTTTTGCGAAATCTTGTAGAAAGATGAAACCGAAAACTGATACCAAAGGAAATTTAAACAAATCTTTAAGTACAATGGCTATATTAAATCTATCTAAAAACTAGTCCCTCTATTAAGAGTAATGTTCTAACATTGTGGATAACAACATCGATACCTCGATATATCGGCCTGTTGAACATCGAGGTTAAAACTCGATATTTTTCAACGATACCTCGATGGTTTGCAAACATCGAGGTATCGTTGGTATCCCTAAGTGTGAGAAAATGGGATTAATTTATAGGGAACTAGTCGTTCTTAATGTTTGTTTTGTGCATTCGTTTACCACTGTATGTTGTAACAGTGACTGTATGATTGTCTTTGACAATTTCTTTAATGAATTTTTGTTTTATTTTTCCTTTCCCTCCAGGGGCTTTTACATAAATTATGTCTCCGGTATTATAATTTTTTAGGTATTTACGTTTTTTTTATTTTCATAATTCAATCGCTGTTGTTGAATTCTCTCAATCAAATGTTTTGTTTTTATGTTTGCTTCTTCACGGGCAGTAGTAAGTTCTTCTAAGGTTTTCGATGATTGTCTACCATAAAATACGGTAGCCGGAGTGTCCTTTATGACACTGTGAATGGAATTATTGTAGCGATCGGTTGCTATGATTGCTAATTCAGTTATTGGTTGTATATTATTTTTATAGACATTGAATGATTTCCTGGATAATTGAATACACTCTTTCTATTTGGACGTTAACCTCGCTTCTGGATGACGGTGTCAAATAAATTTCTATTCCTAGATTATCTAGGAATTCTGTAATTATCGGAGTAGTTAACGCTTTGTCCCTATCCACGACTAATAGTCTGGGAGTTGTATAATAATATATCAATTCAAAAAATTTACTTTTTAGGTGTAATGCTAACTTGTTTTCGATTGGAAATATTTTAGTGAATTTTAAAATTAGTCTATTGATGTTAGAAATAACTGTCCATCCAATTCCATTATATTGATGTGGATAATTTCTGTTGGATATTGTAGAATAGGGGTAGATCAGAGTTCGTGGTTAGTGGGGTGTCTGTCATAATTACTTTTTTTTTTCAAATGTTACAATTCTTGATTATTTCTTTAATTCTTGCTGTCACCTGAGGGAAATAATATTGCTGTATGATTTTTTCCTTGTTCTCCTTTACCATTCTGTGTGCTGATCTATGTTCCTTCAGGACAAGTTCCAATAATTGCTCTTCATCAATTACATCCGTTACAATTTTTTGTGTAAATCTGATCTTAAGATTTTTCCCAAAATGTTCTGAGCCAATTCAGCGACGATACGACGCATGCGATGATCCGACGGCTTCAATTCTGCTCCAATTTAATCTAGTAAGGTATTAGGTTAAGATCTTTTCGCAAAATCTTCCAAGTTGTCTGACTCACAGTGGTAAGTTCAAATAACTGAGGTAATCTGGGACATGAACTATATTCGAGTTAATTATAGTTAAATAATTATTAGGAAGCCTTTTTTCATATAAATTTAAAGATTTAACACTAGAACGACCAATGCCGTCAATTTGACGGCTGGGCAATGAAAAATGAAAATTACTTTTTTTCTATGCTTTCTACAGGCCCAATATTTATTAACTTTTCATGTTCTGGGGTTTTATACCCTCAACTGCAAATTTTAGTAACATATCATATTTATTTTTCGCTACCTATTAAGTGATACCTAAAAGGGCCATCGCCGTCAAATTGACGGTCAGCTTGGTACTTGGGGAATACCAGCAGTTTGTAAATTTATTCGTATCCCACGTTATGAGTCGCAACGATACCACACGTGCTGTTTATCAAGGTAAACCTAGAAAAAATGTCATTGTTTTGAGTACACAGCATGCAAATGTAGAAATTGGTACAGATAAAAAAAAATTCCATTTTACAATCGCATTTTACAATCAAACAAAGTGTGGTGTGGATATAGTTGACCAAATGGCCCGCAAATATATAAGGGCTGGCATTCGAAGATGGCCTGTACACGTATTTTATAATATACTGGATTTAGCTGCCATCAACTCATGGATTGTTTACCGACACACCACCGGAAAAAATATCTCTCGCCATAATTATATTCTTCAGCTTATAGGAGAACTTCGTGCAGAGTATGTCAATAACCGGGGTAGTTCAACGCAAGTATCTGGAATCGTTTCTACCACTGAAGGAGATAAGCGAGACCAAAGAGACGACAATGCCAAATAAACTCAAATTGCAAAAAAAATCGTGCTTGTGACCTATGTACCAAGTGCGAAAAACCAGTTTGTGGCAAATGTGTCAAGGTTGTAAAAAAAACTATTATTTGTGCTAAATGTTCCACCGAATAAAGATTATATTTTTCAATTTTGTTCTTGTTTTATTAATTGCAACAAAAACATTTGCTACCATTTTATAGTAGGATTGCCTGCCAAGCCGTCAAATTGACGGCTGCGGTCGTTTTAGGTATAACACAATCGCTGGCCTTTCTAGTGTTAAAAGACTAGAAGTTTCCAACAGACGTCAAGTCAAAATAGCCACAGCAATAACCTTTAATTCCATGTAGGATTTTATGTAAAAAACATAACAAAAGCTATATTTGCCAATCTGGCAATTATTGGAAACCCGTATTCGTATCAAAATTCCACTTTGAAAGTCAAACTTTCTAATAAGATTTTTTTAAATTTATTCCTTGTTATGGTTGATTTAGGATTTTAATGTATGGGAGTTTTATGTGGAATCATATCCTAAATAACTTTTGTTCTTGGACTTTTGTGATAAAAGTAACCGTTTTTGAGATATTCGCAAAAATCATTTTCGTTCGTATGGTATATTTTTGTATATTTTATTAATGGTATATTTTTGCCCATTAACGAACTTAGCCTTGCATTTTACGAAAAACGGATCTGCAAACGGTCTGTAACTTAATCCGTGCGCACGCATTTCGCGTCACAGACAGACAGACGGATGGACGGACATTAATAAGAATTAATTATTTTTATCATTCTAAACACACTGGTGTAATTCATTTTTGTGTGTGATGACGCGATCTTGGAGTTACAAACAGTAAGGCAAAGTTAATATACCCTTTGGTTTCACCATACGGGTCGGGTATAAACAGGAAAGCAAAGTATTTTTTTCTTTATAGTTTCAGTCAGAGCTTAGGGGAAGACACTTCAATGCCGAGGCACAGCTCAGGATGGTCGAAAGAACGAAAGGAGATGTCAGTTTACAGTCAGATTTTCCTCATAATGTAACGCACCATATTCAAACTTCAGGACCTCCGTTATCTTGTAGACCACGGCGTTTATCGCCAGAAAAACTCGCCATTGCTAAAAAAGAATTTGATTTCTTAATTCGTCAAGGAATTTGTCGTCCGTCGGATAGTCCATGGTCAAGTCCACTTCATTTGGTTCCTAAGAAAAACGGTGAGTGGCGTCCTTGCGGAGATTATAGGAATTTAAATCATGTGACAAAGCCTGACAACTACCCTATACCCCATATTCAGGATTTTAGTAGTAATCTAGATGGATCCACTATTTTTTCGACCATTGATTTAGTTAAAGCGTATCATCAAATTCCGGTGGAATCGTCTGATATTCCAAAGACTGCAATCATTACGCCTTTTGGATTATTTGAATTTCTTAAGATGACTTTTGGATTGCGAAATGCCGGACAATCTTTTCAGAGGTTTATTCATACAGTTCTTCGTGGATTAGATTTTTGTTTCGTTTATATTGATGACATTCTTATTGCTTCAAAAGATAAGGAGACGCATATTAGTCATTTAAGGATTGTTTTTGATCGTTTAAAACATTTTGGGTTAGTTATCAATGTTGGTAAATGTAAATTCATGGCAGAAGAGGTTAAATTTCTTGGTCATTTGGTTAATTCATCAGGTATTAAGCCATTAGATGATAAGATTTCTGTCATTTCAAATTTTAAACGTCCAGAAACTATCAGTGAATTGAGGCGTTTTTTAGGTATGGTAAATTTCTATCATCGTTTTATTCCAAATGCGGTTACTCATCTTATTGATCTTAATAGTTTACTTAAAGGATGTAAGAAAAATGACAAAAGACCGATCAATTGGACTGATGCATTGATTACCGTGTTCGAAAATGCTAAAAAAATATTATGTGAAGCTACATTATTAGTTCATTTTAAGCACGATGCTCCTCTTTCGGTAACAGTTGATGCTTCAGATGTTGCTATAGGTGGAGTTGTTCAACAAAATGTCAATAATGTTTGGCAACCATTAGGGTTTTTCTCTCGAAAGTTAACGGATGCTCAAAAGAAATATAGTGCATATGACCGCGAATTGCTAGCAGCTTACTCTTCTGTAAAGTCTTTCAAGCATTTACTTGAAGGTCGTAATTTTACTCTTTTTACAGATCATAAACCGTTAATTTTCGCTTTCAAACAAAAGTTAGATAAAGCTTCACCTCGTCAAGTTAGACATTTAGATTATTTTGGACAATTCACTACCGATATTCAACACATATCTGGTGCTTGTAATGTGGTAGCTGATTCTTTGTCGCGAGTTGAAGAAATTCATCTAGATGGTCCTATTGATTATATAGCAATCTCTGCAGCTCAGCTTGATGATTCTGAATTTGTTGCAGTAAAGGAAAGGGATAATTCTTTAAAATTCGAACAAATTCCAATTCTTGGTTCAGATAAAACTATATTTTGTGATGTTTCAACTGAATTTAATAGACCATATATTCCGCAAGCATTTCGGAAAGCAGTTTTTCATCATTTTCATTCAATGGCTCATCCCAGTTCTAATTCTTCAGTTAAACTGATTAAACGACATTGTATTTGGCCGTCTATCAGCAAGGACGTTAGAGAATGGGCTAGATGTTGTGCAGAATGTCAAAAAAATAAAATAACGCGACATACTAAAGCTTCTATTGGTAATTTCGCATTAGTTTCAAATCGTTTTGATTCAATTCATATTGATATAATAGGTCCACTTCCTTCTTCTGATAATTTTAGATATTGTGTCACTATTATTGATCGATACACAAGGTGGCCGGAAGTTATTCCCGTTATTGATATAAAAGCTGAAACGGTTGCTTTTGCATTGTATCAGTCCTGGATTGCACGTTTTGGAGTTCCTTCGGTTATTGTTACGGATCAAGGTGCTCAATTTGAGTCTGAATTGTTTCGAGAACTAGGAAAAATTGTAGGTTTCAAACGTCAGAGAACTACAGCTTATAACCCTAAAGCAAATGGAATGATGGAGAGATTTCATAGGACCCTTAAAGCAGCACTCAAGTGTCATTCAAATTTATCATGGTCTCGTGCTCTTCCTACCGTTTTGTTGGGATTAAGATCATCGTTTCGAGAAGAATTTGGTTCATCTGCTGCAGAACTTGTTTATGGACAGAATATTTGTTTACCAGGCGAATTTTTGATGCAAAATAAATCACTTTCATTACAATCTGATTTTGTTAAAATTCTTAGAAGTCATTTCGAATTTATTCGACCATCACCTCCGGCACGTCATTCTAAAGAAAATATTTTTGTGTTTAAAGATCTTTCAACTTGTTCTCATGTTTTAATTAGAAAAGATTGTGTTAATCTTTCCCTTCAGACACCTTATGATGGACCGTTTCTTGTTTTAGAAAGAAATGATCAAAATTTCACACTTTTAGTTAAAGGTAGAAGTGTTAAAGTTAGTATTAATCGATTAAAACCTTATTTTATTGACGCATCCGATTTAGAACAACATAGTAAGACACCTGATGTTTCTAATAACGTATTGCCCGATTTTAACTCATCTTCCAGTGACAATATTACCCCTGTTAAATTATTTAAAAAAGTGCGTTTTAATATGGACTCGAGTTGTGATTCTGGAGCATCAAAGCAAAGAACACGTAGTGGACGAGAAATTAAAATTCCAAATCGTTTTCCTTCTAGTCAAAAATGTTAATCAATCTTTTCGTTTCACTTTTGCTCCACTAGGAGGGGGGTAATGTGGGTAAAGAAAGCTTTTGTTTTTATAATTCTACTTGTTTGAGAAATGACATTTTTTGGTTTATATTCGTTTTTCACTTAACTACTTAATTTACATTTTGATTTTGATATTAAGTAGGTTTTGAATTAAAAATTATGTTTTTGCAACGATTTAATTTTTAGTGATTAAGATACCTTCGAATTGAAATGTTCATTATTAATTAAATTAAAATATTAATTCGTGGTTCATAAATGTTTGTTTAACAATTAATTAAAATAATAATTGTAAATAATTATAAATATTGTGACATAAAAATAATTTATGTTTATTACATCTATGAGAATATATATGAAGTGATTAAATATCAGTAGAAGAATTTAAGAAGAATCTATTATTTAAATTCTCCATAAATATTAAGTAGTTAAGTGAAAAACGAATATAAACCAAAAAATGTCATTTCTCAAACAAGTAGAATTATAAAAACAAAAGCTTTCTTTACCCACAAGTTTATATTCTCCTTCAACTTTTTCGGGTTATATCCCGAGGGAATACATCGGATGGTAAATCGTTCCAAAGTCTTGTTGTTCGCGGAATGAAGGAACCCCTAAACTTTACTGTACGAAAACGGGGAGGCTCAAGGAAGAAGTCGTGCGGGCGTGCAGCTGCACGAGAGGGTCTAGGGAACACATATCGTGGAGGAATAAGTTGGGAAATTTCGGTGGAACATTTCCCATGGAAATATCTATAGAATATTGATATATTTTGTTTAATACAAAATGCTGGCTGGTTTAAATCTTGCTCTTAGATGTCAATCTTTGTATTTTTATAATTTTATGATCTGCGTTGAAAGTTTTATAACATACAAATAAATACACAAACATGCATATCATAAAACTTTCGTCTATAGTTTTATGGCATGCATCTGTTTTATAGCTGAAAGTTTTATGACATCGAGATATGTTACACAGCTATTGATTTGATATTTATTTTGCTGAAAAAATGAGATTCTTTATGACCCGGAACAAGAATAACTTATCTATCTATATATATAAAATCGTTTAACCTGATTAACTGACTGACTGACTGACTGACTCATCAACGCCCAGCTTAAACCCCTGAAGCTAGAAACTTTCACAGAATGTCCCAACTATCACTAAGGCGGGGTTTTCCGAATTTTTACTGCTAAGGGGGTTTGAGTGTTTTTAAATCGTGATTTTCGCCATGAATTCTGGAGTGATATTCCGTAACTTGTTTCAAGTGTTTGTTTCGAGTTAGAAGAAGAAGAAGTATTCGCTATCTCTGTTTTGACCGAAATAAATTACACAGAGAAACCGAGATAGCAAATACCACTTTTTCCTCTAACACGAAACAAACGCTTGAATCAAGTTACGGAATACCACTCCAGCTCAATACGAGGCTGAAAAGTTTCAGTCGCGGATTTTCGGGGTCGCTGATCACGGATCCAGTGTTAGATTTTCAGAATTAGCAACGGAAGGTCCCGTAGGGATAACGCAAATATCCTTTTCCCCCGGAGTCGATTAGCATACAGCGCGTCTTTTCTACGATGGTTCGATTCATTCGCTCTGCGAGGCCAAAAATATTTTTATCCACCGAAGAACGCTATTACCATAACACCAACAGCACAAGTCCAACTCCAATCTCTTCTTGACCACACAGCGGAAAGATTCATTGAATCTTTGAATTAGAATGAGTTACGAAAGTACGAAAACTGCAAACTTGCCCTATTCTGCAAATGGAGTTGTGACGGTTCGTCTGGCCAAAAATAGAATAAACAAGCTCTTTGTACTTTTGTTATTGAAGGAAATTTTGGAAGACTTAGAACTCTCAACGAGCACATCGCAAATCATTGACATTTCAAGTAACGTCACACAATCTTAAACAAAACACTACGGGCCAAAAAAATTGCATTTAAAAAGGAGACGAAAGAAACAATTAACGAGGTAGTTGCTGCTATTAAATCCCAAATTGTATTACTACAGCCACTACAAATTAAGATAGGAGGATAAGAAGTAGAAATAAAATACGAATTATTATTCTCCAAGGCTGCATCCAGCTGTATAATATGTTAGACAACATCAAGTAAATTAAGCCAAGAACCATCCACATCATCAATTAACATCTCAGCATATGAATTTCGGGTATCATGCAAGAATCCGTTTTATGGAGCACATTCTCAGACTCAGCTATGATCTGGAGTTTGGAGCCTCAGGATTAGTAAGAAACAATATCGAGAATTCTCAAAAAAGCGATTCACAAAAGAAACGCGTTCAGCAAGAATTTCCCAAATTGGGATTAATAATAAATCAACCATAACAAGATGCTGGCAATACAGATGATGGAAATACTGCAAGAAGATTTTTCTTACACCCCGAGATAACTTCTAACATAACAGGAGCAGTGTTGGGGCCAGATAATTATTTTTTTATCTAGATAAAGATAAAGATAAATGCTTGTAATGTTTATCTAGATAAGATAATAGATAATGAAAATATGAAAGATAATAGATAAGATAAGATAAAAAGCCAAATTATCTAGATAATTTTTAGATAAATATTTATTTTGACATTGCACAAAATTCAAAATTACGTATACTAAAAAAAATAGCACAAATTTTTTTGCTTTTCTTGATTTCCAATTTAAATATAATAAGAAACGAAATAATAATAAAAGAAAACGGATAAGAAACGTTATCGTAACGTAACGAAATAACGAAATGATTTTCGGGCTTTTTCTTCAAAATTACGTTATAATGAACGTTATAGAAATTCAATTCCGTTACCATAACGAAAAACGAAAAAAATATTACGTTTTTTCGTTGTTTATTAGTATTTCCATGTTTTGTTCAGTATTATTTTTTGTGAAATTTCCCACAAAAGTTCATCAAGTATAACCCCACAGACATAAAATATAATCAAAAATATTGGAGTAGTGTTTTTAATCGTATTTTGATTCTAAATCGGATTTTGTTTTGGCCAGATTCACTCTATTTCTGGAGATACAAAAATGGAAATCTTCTAAGCAAGTTTTTTGGTAGCGAAAAGATTTTCTTTTTAGTAACTCCAGAAGTAGAGCGAAATTCTATAAAAAAAATTCTATATCTTTGATATCAAAATCACGCTTTTGTGGAGACAGTTTTTTTAATGAACAAAACTTTTGTGTGATTTTTTGTCTTTTGTATTTTTTATTGATTTTTTAACTTAATAATCACATTTTTTTCCGTTTTTATTTGTATTTTCTTTTTGCTGAATTTTATTATTTGTTATACAATTTATTTTTATGGAAACTGAACTGAATTACTTTGTGATAAACTATTATTACAGTGCGTTTTTTTGTTTTCAGTTTCAATACAATGTGTAACGGAATAATAACATTATAACGTAACGAAATTAAGTTTTTTATCGATACAAAACGAAATAACGTCACGAAATATAAGTTTAATTTTGCTACGTAAGGAAATTTATAACGTTATGATTTTTTATTTCGTTCATAGCCCGGTTTACACTTGGCAACAGTTACTGGCAGAACTTTTTTTTTATGGACAAGAGAAGAGAGGCGAGGGAAAGAGTGACACTTCGCTTCCTTGTCCGTAAACAAAAATTGTTGCCAAGTATAAAACTGTTCCTAAAAAAAGTTTTTAGGTTTTCAAAAGTATGCAGAAAACAATTTCGTTTCAGCATTTTTTCAGATTTAATTTTTTGATTTTCGGTGGTAACGATTATCTCTAGATAAATGGGATTTTCCTTTATCTAGATAAGATAAAGATAACTTTTTTGGGGTGTTATCTAGATAAGATAAAGATAACATTTTTTTTTATCTAGATGATTATCTAGATAATTATTATCTAGATAACCCCAACACTGAACAGGAGTCGATTTAAGTTTGATCTACAATTTCAAAATAATACTGGAAGTTATTGGTTTCAGTAAAGCAATAAATGCTGAAAAATTTGGAAAATTTCTCAAGGACACTGCACAAATGTATAACCCATGAAGAAATATGTCACAATCAGTCCACAAAATATTATATCATGGTAAAGACAATAATTTACTACTACTTGGAGATCTACCAAAAGAAGCTCAAAAAAAAGGAATGAAGACAACAGGTATTTCAGAGAACATAACACCAGAATGTCAGGGAATAGCGCAAATGAAGACTTATTTAACATATTACTGGTAACATCAGATCAATTCGTTTTGAGCATTAGACAGCAATGGAAATCGCCACATTTGGAATTCGATAAAGAAGCTAAAAAGTTACTACAGGATACAAACAACCCCTCTCAAGAATTACCCCTAGACAAAATTTAATAATGTTAATGAAATATGTATGATAAGTTAAATTGTTATTTAATTTGGTGTTACTAATAAAATCAACTTTAACAAATATACTATGTTTAACTACCAGGAAGACCGAACCATGCTCTGCGAGATCAAAATCCTACTTTTGCTGATTTTTGGGGAACAACTAAATTCAGATTATCTTTACAGAGCTTTTCCAGAGTTTTTAATTTCCCGACCTAGAAAGCTAGAACTAAAACTAACGCGCGATAACAAAATTTCATAGAAATCGGTTGAGTGGTTATTGAGTAATCGCTGTCACCGATTTTTGAAACCTTTTGAGACACCAGGTGAGTATCCAAAATGGCGGTTTTTCAAAAATCGCAATTTCGTTTTTCTCGATTTACCCCCAAACTACGCGTTTTTTTAGTGGCCTTAAGTATGACAAAACTTGGAGAAAATAAAATTTCCCACACTTTTGTCTTTAGCTATAACTCGATATCTCCACCTGTTATCGAGATAAACCGTTATTTCCAAAAAAACAGTTTTTTGCGATTATCTCGAAAACGAACGGGTTTTTGCTGACTGAATGTATGAAGTGAATTAATGAGAATGGCATTCTGCACAATTTTGTTTCTTACCGTTATCCGTTATCTTTTACCGTTATTGAGATATTTTCATTAATATGTAAAAAATCATATTTTTGCGAATAATTTGCAAACTAACGGTTTCTCGACAAATCAGTTAAAAGAATAATTAAAGATGTTAACATTTTCTACATTTTTGCCATTTACCGTAAATTGATGTCTTTTACAGTTCTCAAGTTATCTCAAATTTTGTACGTTTTTGATATTTTTGGATGAACCAAGAATTTATTGGGAGGTCGTCTTAGGTTGACAACGCGACAGGGCTCTAGCGTAAATTGCGCAGGGTCGTAGATTTTGTAGAAGAAAGTTTTGTGTTGACCACAACTGATATTTTTGTATTTCTTTAGTTTTAATCAAATTTTTTTAATTTTATATTATATTTATATATAAGTTGTATATTTTTTGTTCTTTAATTTTTATTTTTAATTCAGATGATGGTTAGAGGACACCCTTTAGTATTACGACAATATTACGAAGTGACTCACTGTAATCATTGTCAGACAATCATTTGGGGAGTAAGTCCACAAGGCTATCATTGTACAGGTATTATGAATTATTCTAGCACTTTATTGAATCATAATATTTTTTATCATATATTTATCATTTCATATCAGACTGTAAGTTGAATATTCATCGCTCTTGTTCAAAAGTACTCGAAGAAAATTGCCCCGGACCGGTGTCACTGAAACGTAAAGATCAACACGCAGATAACAAAATAAGTAAATTTATGGAGAAAATTCGTCCAGCGCATCATTTTAATCAAAGTAATGTAATTTTTGAGTTAATGAATTGCGTTTCTACAATATTGATTTAATTTAGATGAACGTTCACGACGAATGGATGAAGAAACCTGCATAATTGACGACGTATGTCAGATTGGTGAGTTAATGTACTTTTATCTTAAATGCCAGTTTTTTTAAATTTTACAAAATGATCTGCATCTTAGCAAAGTTCAGTTCCAAGTAAACGGGTCGTGATAATTGTACTGGACTCTATTAAAAATCTACTTACAAAAACTCAAATTACTACATAAGAACACTCACTATCAGGGACGGGAAACGAAATAAAAAATCGTAACGTTATTCATTTCGTTACGTAACGAAATTGAACTTTTATTTCGTTACGTTATTTCGTTTTGTAACGATAAAAAATTTCATTTCGTTACGTTATAACGTTATATTACGTTACACATTGTATGGAAACTGAAAACAAAAAAACGCAGTTTAATAATAGTTTGTCACAAAGTAATTCAGTTCAGTTTCCATAAAAATAAATTCTATACAAAATAATAAAACTTAGGAAAAAGGAAATACAAATAAAAACAAAAAAACATTAAATAATGATTACTAATTTAAAAAATCGACATTTTGGTCCATATCAAATATATAGAATTTTGGGCTATTTTGACGTCGCTGATTCTGTGTCGCACTTATAGCTTTCGCGAAATTCACTCTACTTCTGGAGTTACTAAATAGAAAATATTTTCGATACCAACAAAGTTGCTTGAAAGATTTCCTGTATCGTATCTCCAGAAATAGAGGGAATCGGTCCAAAACAAAATCCGATTTATGTAAGGGCCACATCTATCAGTTTTCCATCAGTCGCAACTGTTACGGTACTCGTCAGTTTTCCATCAGTTTTTTACATCCAGTTAAGCGTTCACATCTATCAGTTGCGACTGACAGTTTTTTGTGAAAATTTTCCATTCATTTTGATTGTAGAGTTCAAAAAATACCGGTGGATGATAAAGAGAGAGTGTGTGTATGCGTTATTATTGCATTAAGTTCAAAAAATAATATTTGGTTCTATTCTAAAGCTAGAACCTGAATCGTACGTCGATGCGTCCGTCATGCGTCCGTCCGGTAGACAGTTTTATACGGTGACAGTTGGGTACGGCGAATCACTTCTTCTTCACTTTTTTTGCACTTCTTCTATTAGTTTATCGTCGAAACAATTACTTTCAATTTGTTCCATACTTAAATTGCTTAAATCGTAACCAAACTTTTTTGCGAAATGACATTTCCGTGCGTTGCCGCATGTAAAAGTAGAAAGTCGACCTACTCTATGCGTTGCCGCATCGGACAAACGCATTATTAGTACTCATAGCAGCCCGTTGATTTTACTTTGACCGCATCGAACTGTCAACGTGACGGACGCATGGCGGACGCACGGACGTATGTTTCTGGTTCTACCTTAATGCGATACCACTGACGCGAACGTTCCCACCAATCAGTTTCCCATCAATTTCCCAAAAACTGATGGAAAACTGATAGATGTGGCCCCTACATTAGAATCAAAATACGATTAAAAATACTACTTCAATATTTTTAATTATATTTTATTCAGGTAGCAGGTCTGTGGGGTTATACTTGATGAACTTTTGTGGAAAATTTCACAAAAATATAATACTGAACAAAACAAGGAAAAATTAATAAATAACGAAAAAACGCAATATTTTTTTTCGTTTTTCGTTACGTTTTTCGTTATTGTAACGGAATTGAATTTCTATAACGTTATAACGTAATTATGAAGAAATAGCCAGAAAATCATTTCGTTATTTCGTTATTTCGTTACGTTACGATAACGTTTCCCATCCCTGCTCACTATATATAACAATATGTTTAATCATTTCAATAATTTCTGATTCATGGTTTTACTCGACTTTTTTAGTATTGACCTGTAAGCCGAGAAAATCCAATAGAATAGAGTTCGAATATACTCACAATTGATTTTTTTCCATCTCCCTTCTTGAAAATGGTTTATTAATAAATTAAAATCCCTGAAGAACTACACATTTAATACGATTAAAATGATTTATAACCATTCTCCGAACAAATAACACATAATTTCTAACTGTCAAATATAAGCGGATTGCTAGGTCTATTTTTGCTTATTTCTTATAGTTGCCCAAATTCAATGTTTTACACCAAGCGGTCAATACATAATCATGTTTAAGTTGCAAATGTATATTTTGTTGTTGTTTACAAAACTTTAATATTTAGTATTATATTACGTTATTTTACGACGATAACAACAAAGTCGACGATAACAGCAACCATCCTGAGCTGTGCGACAGTATTAAAAAAAAGTTATTAATTTTTTGAATACATTTAATAAATTTCTATTAGAGGGTAGTTTTTAGCTTAAATTTAAAATTAAAGGAAATGAGCTTGACTATCAACCTACGAAATTGAGCACAAAGATTTAGACCTATAATTCATATCCGCGTACAAGAAGCGTAAATAGATGATGAGAACAACACACTGATTAATAATGTGTAGTATTAAAACTCGATATTTGATTTACTATAAAACCATTTTCTTTATTACACGACAAATTGCATGTTCTCCATCGACTCTGAAAGTCTAAGACGTATTTCGATTCTGGTGATGCCAGATATATTCAAAACTAAGCTAGATTTTCGTCATTGAACATAAATGCTCACAATCTCATCCATCCGGAATACAATTCGACTCAAATTATTCTTAAAAATCGATCAATTACATTATCTGATTATTCCAAGGAATAATAATTAAATTCGAATGATATCTTCTTAACATATAATACATAAAACATTGACCTGATGCGAATATAATGACCTAAAACATTACTAAATCTCTTTATCGACTCATCGAATGGCCTTTATTTAAAACAGGAAACCATTATCTTTCTTAACATCATCCTCATATATGCACATACTTATTTTTTATACCCGTATGGTGAAACTAAAGGGTATATATAATTTGCCTTACCGTTTGTAACGCCAAGATGCCGTCATCACATACAAAAATGAATTACACCAGTGTGTTTAGAATGATAAAAAAATTGAATTTTGCATGTCCGTCCGTCCGTCCGTCCGTAAAAAAATATAAATAATTAAAATCTACCACTATATTCTTGAAATCATGTCCAAAGCTAGTCTTATACTGCCCGATTCCAGAATCCGTCGTAGCTTTATTACGAAGAACTAACTACGTTACGAATACGAAGAAATCAGTATTCCACGATCCGAACGGAATTGAACTTAGTGGTGCCTGATTAAAATCTAATTTCGAAAAATGAATGTCTTTGTAAAAAGGTCCCTATGCAAAACTCATAAGGAATAGATTTCTGACATGGAATAGTTTCGTGACAAATGTCACTTTCTTGACTTAAAACTAAAAATTGTTATTAATAATGGATTCTGCAGCGTTTGCAATTTTGTGTCTGGAAGAAGATTGATCGAAGCGAAGGACTTTAATAGTGAAACGAAAACGACAACAAATAACGGATACTTAGGAATACTCACATTGCTCTTTTTTCTAAAATAATTCCTCTTGATTTGTTAAAAGTTACACTTATACTAAATAAACAAATAAAAATGTTAAAATTGCTTTTTGTTGTACAATTCAGGCGATAAATTGAGCTAAAATAATAAGAAAATGAAGTGGCTACTCGATCTACGAATCGAAATTTTTTCGTAGGTTTAACTGTCAAAAGATCGATTCCGTCGGATTCTATGATACCAGATATTCCGATTCGTATTGTTTTCGAAATTATTTTAATTCCTTCGGATCGTGGAATACCATTTTCACGAATTCTCCGAAAATCGTAGCTACGACGGATTCTGGAATACGGCCGATAATGATTTTACAACGTAAAAAAAATGGCATTTATTATATCTCAAATGCATTGAATATTGCATTTAACTAAGATATAATAAATGCTATCCTGTCCGTGACCTCAGTTAATATTTTCAACTATTTTTCTATCGTTTGAGTGGCGATTAATATATCATCCATATAGATAGTTTATCGTAGGCAATCAAATCTTTAATCATCCGATTGATGAATCGTTAAAGTACACTTGATCCACATCTTCCGTTATAAGATTACCGTCCTTTTCAAAAAATCAAACAAAATTTTAAAATATAATGTAAAATTGATTATGTTTCCTAGCAGGAGGAATGATCTCAGTACTTCAAAAATTTGAGACTTTAAGGCCCAACAGTTTCTTTTTCTTAAAGCTCATTCCTGTTTGGCTGTCCTTATGCCGAATTTCCTAGAAAGTGAGTTAAAAACAGAATCCATTTTTCAACTTAGCAGATAGCTCTCCACAAATTGTAAAACAAAAAGCAATACATGATTCGAATAGTAATGCTTACCGTAAGGGAAAGCAATTGTGATTCTATTTAAATAATCTCTTTGTCGGTAAAAATAATAGAAACATTTTAAAATTTACAAAACCAAAGCACAAACAATTCCCATCAATAATAAAGGAAAATTTTATTAACATTTTGATATCTTAAAAAATGTCATAACCAGTAAACTGAAGACCGAAAACCTTTACTCTAATGGTTTCTCTACTGAAAACAGTTGAAATGTGTGAAAACAGTTGTTTTGGAAAATTAAGAAATTTAAATACAGTAAAACTGTCAACATCTAACAAAGACATAAGAAAAGTTACAATTGCCAGAGGCCAATCGTTAAATACTCAATGTGATGGCAGACAAAAGTTTTACAAAAAAATCCATTTGTATGGGAGAGGGGGAAAGGATAGGTCCGATTGACTTTTTGATGTATGGAACGGTTATGTATAATCATATTTTAAACAGATTTTGTCTTTATAAATTCTTCGATACTATACACAGTTTTCGAGAAAATAGAAAAAGAGTATTCAATCTGTAAAGAGTGGTCCAATTTTGCCCGTTCAAGAACTTCGCCTTGCCATTTACGAGAAACGCAACTATAAAAAAAATGTCAAGTCTCGATTAGACACAAATTTCGCAAAAATTATTTCTTATTTAACAATAACCTTTACAAACAGAAATTCGGTGTTCCGATGGGCAGCCCAATATCCCCAGTAATACCTGACGTAGTCACCCAACATATATTAGTGGAGACAATGAAGAAACTGACTTTTGTACCAAAATTGTTTGTTAAATATGTTGACGACATTTTTGCGATAATCCCTACAGACAAAGTTGATTACTCCTTACGAACACTTAATAGTTTTAATCCCCGCATACAGTTTACAGTTGAATTGGAAAAAATAGCACCCTACCCTTTCTCAATATGCTTTGCATAAAAGAAGTTGATGGCAATATCATAACGAATTGGTACAAGAAGGACAACACCTCTGATAGAATTCTGAATTTTCATTCCCACCATCCCTATTCCCAAAAACTTAACACGGCCGTCCAATTCATAAAACAGATTCTAAACCTTAGTGATAGCAAATTTCATAACACAAATATCAGAAATATTAAAGTAGTTCTATTTAAGAACAATTAGCCCCATAACTTCACTAAAAAAGCCCTTGCCATTGCAAGTCATAATATGAATAACATCATCCCGCCCAACATAAGTCCTGTGATTGATCAATATTATCGCAGCATAACATATGTAAACGGGATTTCAGAACAAATTACTAGAGTAATTAAAAAATATACAAAAAATACCATGTTGGCTTACAATAACAAATTCACTCTACGCAATATTTTTACGAAATTAAAAGATCCCATCCCGAAGCATAAAAGATCAAACATCATCTACAAAATACCTTGTAAAGGCAACGAGGGAACAGGGGAACCCTGTTCTCTCAATTATGTTGGTCAAACAGGTCAATTTCTGGAGAAACGATTGATTGGGCATAAGAGCAGCCTAAAAAGAGCACGAGAGAATCCTCATCACACTGCAGTGGTAGAGCATTATCTCGAAGTTGGTCACACACCGGACTTTGACAACACAAAGATAATAGACACACAAAGTAACTACAATAAACGCTTGACAACTGAAGCTTTACACATCTACACACATAAAACAAAAACGTGACACTGAAGACATGAACGCGATATATTGTGCATTAGGAGAAGATTTTCAAATAAACACACACGCAAAAGAAAGAGAAGAGAAATAGACATAACATAACCCACACCATCGCATTAAAAACTGTTGCTGTACTGAACTGTTATCACTGTCAGCTGTTTTACTTTTTCTCCTTTTCGTTTTTTCTTGTTCATTTTTGGTTGTTAATTTAAAGTATTTTATCTATGTTATTTATTTATTTATTTTAATATAACATTTAGACAAAGTTTTTACGGCTAAATATTAACAGTTATAACATAGTTAGTGCATTTAAATGATTGTTTAACGTAAGTCTCCTTTTATCATTATAATTGTAAAATTATTGGTGTTTGATAAAACATATTATAAATAGTCCTCTGAAGATGAGCCAAAACAAGGCTCTGGAAAATTAAACACAACTTTTGTTTTATTTCCTAAAATTATACCGCTAAGCCCGCCAAACTAAGACAAATACTATTATACGGTCGACATCAAAATTAGAGATATTATGTAATTCATGCTGATAACGATTAAGAGCCACTTGCACCAACGGAACTTAGTAACTTATATCCAACTTAAATTATTAAACCTTTCACCCCGGAGTTTTTCTGAATATTGGGCTTAACACTAAACATACATTATAATCTTATCGTTTTTGCGCACTTGACTTCATGACTTTTTCTATTTGTTATATATGTATGTTACGGTCAATGTAAACAATTGGGCATTATTTATAATGCCCGGGCAATTTAAAAAGTGCCCAATGTGATGTGACAAAATGATAAATTATATAGAAAATATTACATTGCCCGGGCATTATGAATAATGCTGGAAATCGAATGGGCAATATAACCTCACTTTTCTGACGAAAAAAAACTTTAGCTACAAACCAATTTTTCTTTTGGTGAACAAACTTTTCAGCCACATCCCACTTTTTCCCACCCCATTGTCCTAGTGAAAGTGCGTTTTTGCTGTCAATTTATTAAAGTGAGCAGAGAAATAAAAGCAGTATTTATAATGACCGGGCAATATAATAAATTATCCTAGATTGTCGTAAACAAATACAAAATTATTAAATTGCCTGATCTTATCGGTCATTATTTATAATGACCAAGCATTATGAAAACTGCCCTGAATAATCAAATTGACCGTAACATATACACTTAATATTCTATTATTATTTTTTTATATATTTTGTTTACTTTGAGTAATACATGTCATATACCTATTTCTGCCACAGGCGGTCCTTTGACCGGGAGAATAATTTATTGCTTTATAAGGTTTTAGGACCAGAAATTATTATGTAAATGCGTAAATGCGTCATTATTATGTAACTGCGTCAAAGTATTGTATTCAGTCAGCTGCGCATTTCGATAAAGACTGATGCATAATTAGTTCAATCAAAAATTGAATTGCTTAGTTACTTAGTTCAACTGTGAAAAAATTTCAAAAAAAAAAAAATTTTGAGTGGAAGTAGAATTTTAGTGTAATAAAAGATAACAGAAACTAAAATTATTGGTAAGTAGCTTATATTTTATTTTAATATCTTTATTTCATTACCAACTCAGGTTTTTTTACCCATAGAAATGTCGAAAAAATCAAGACAGTACAAGTTCTTAGAAGATATAAATAATATAGACGAAGAGTTTTCGGAAATTGATGAAGATGAATTTTCTAAAAATGAAGATTGAAAATGATGATGAGTTTGAATGCACAGATAATGACAATGAAGAGGAAAATATTTTACGAAAAAGAATAAGGTTACTCTCAATTTCTGAAGAAGAGAAATCCAATTCTGGAAAGAAATACAAATAGGTGTTAAACCTGGAAGATCATCACTTAATAAATGCCTGGATTTTATACAAGCAAACGACAGGAGAAAATATCCCGAGACAAGATTTTTTACTCCAGTTAGCAGTAGAACTTGCCGCTGATTTTCGAGAAGCTCGTGAACAAACAAAACAAAAAACAAATACGAATCGATCGATGCCTAAATCTACTACCGATTCTTATCAACGTAAGACTTGTCAAATAGGATATTGTAACGAAAATAAGACCATCACCATTTGTTCTAGATGTGAAAAATATGTTTGCGGAAAATGTACAATGGAGACACCCTGCATATGTAAAAAATGCGATAAGCAATGAATTAAAAATTCTTATTCTTTGTGTTTGTAATAGAAATCGAAAATATACAATTTTGTTTAATTATAATAAAGTGAACTTGTTCATTTCCTTCCTAAAATCCATATTTCAGACATCAAATCAGGAAACATAAAGCACGGTCATTTGACCGCCCATGGTAGAAATAGGTATGTATTAAGTGCTGGTATGTTTAGTATTAAGGTACAAATATTTTTGTGCTAAGCGAAGAAAAATAAAGTAAAACATAAGAAAAGCTTCAATTGCCAGGGGACAATCGTCAAATACTCTATCTGATAACAGACAAAATATTTATTTAAAAAATCCATTTGTATAGGAGAGGGGTCAAAGAGTGGTTCGGTTGGATTTTTATGTATGGAACGATAATGTAAAATCCTGCCTTCATAAATTTTTCAATACGATAGAAAACAAGTATTCAATTTGTATCGGAGAGGGGAGAGGAATGGTTCAACTGGGCTTTTGCTGTATATACACTGCCGGTCAAAAAAACTTGACCGATGATAAAAAAAACCAATTTTTCGATTTTTCACTCCCATTGTATGTGCAAGTTAAGGTTTTTTATATACATTCAAGGTGAATGATAAGAGAATAGACATTTTCAATTTTGAATTGATCGATATTCGACTATTATCGACTTTTCTCGGCTGCAATCGCCTCGGCTCGAGGAAACGCGGCCAAGTCGGCCGAGCGCACCCGATCATGCATCATTGTTTATGTACTGTCAACAATCGCCAACGACAATTTTTCATCATTTGATTCCTTGTTATTATCACGAGTATGCCCGTTCATGTGTAATAAGTGTTTAATAACTAAAAATACGGAAATAAAGGTAAATTTGTGACTCTTAAGAATATAATAAAATTACAAAAAAAATGTTGAATAAGCTTTAGTTATGTACATTCTTTCAGAAATTGTCGAATTAAAACATTTACAATACATGAAACATGAGTGAAAAGTCGAAAAATTGGTTTTTTTTATCATCGGTCAAGTTTTTTTGACCGGCAGTGTAGATAAATTATGTAAAATTATATTCTAAACACATTTCATCTTTATAATTTTTTTGATACCATGCGCAGTTTTCGAGAAGACAGGAAAAAAGTATTCCATTTGCCTGGGAAACGGGGAAAGCAGTGGTCTGATTAGATTTTGATGTATGGATGAGTTATGTAAAATCATATTCTAAACACTTTTTACCTCTACAAACTTTTCAATTTGACTCATCTTTTCCGAGGAAAAGCAAAAAACTGTTTGGTTTATTTCAAGTCTCTTTTGCTATTCGTAACATCCTGGTGTAGATCATTTTTGTATTTAATGATTGGTTAGATACATTACAAGCGGTATACTAAATCTATATATATATAATCGTTTAACCTGACTAACTGATTGACTAACTGACTGACTGACTGATTGGCTGACTGATTGACTGACTGACTGACTGACTGACTCATCAACGCCCAGCCCAAACCCCTGAAGCTAGAAACTTGAAACTCTGTCCCAATCATCACTAAGGTGGGTTTTTCCGAAATTTTACCGCTAAGGGGGTTTGGGTGTTTTTAAACCGTGATTTTCACCATGAATCCTTGTTGAATTTAGGGTAATTTTGTATCATCACTAAGCTAAATTTTGTAAGCCACTGTGCGATGTACTTGCGATCTACGCAATAAAACTCGTTCTGTTCCATTTGGACTTTCAACAAGACTGGTCGTCTTTTTATACCCGTATGGTGAAACCAAAGGGTATATTAACTTTGCCTTACCGTTTGTAACGCCAAGATCCCGTCATCACACAAAAAAATGAATTACACCAGTGTCCGTCCGTCTGTCTGTCTGTCCGTCTGTCTGTCCGTCTGTCTGTCTGTGGCGCGGATTGCGGGCGCACGGATTGAGCTACAGATTTGAAATTTTGCGCAGATCCGTTGTCCGTAAAATGCGAGGCTAAGTTCGTTAACGGGCAAGAATGGACCATTAGGGGGGGTACCCCCCATACAAACGAAAATGTTTTTTTTAATATCTCAAAAACGGTGCATCTTATCAAAAAAGTCCAAGAACAAAAGTTATTTAGGATATGATTCTACATAAAAGTCCCATACATCAAAATCCGATTGGAATCAATTTTAAAAAATCTTATTGGAAAGTTTGACTTCAAAGTGGAATTTTGGTACAACTGTTCAAATTTTGATACGAATATCACCATACGGGTTTTCAATAATTGCCAGATTGGCAATTATAGCTTTTGTTATGTTTATTACTGGTATAACCCAAAAGGTTATGGGCCCAGAACACGTGGCGACACAAGTTTTTCTTTGCAAGCGGCAGAAATTAGTCTTGAGTTTATCGTATAATGGCGAACGTTGAAAGGGTGAAAAATCAGTCGTAGGTATTCTATGGAAACTGCGGAAATGGACAGCGAAGCAACCAAAATCGAAAAGTTGCAAAATGCAGATCAATGGCCTATTTGGAAATTCCAGGTAAAGATTTTGTTAAGCGCAATTGACGTTTGGGAAAGCCCCCAAGCCTGTCGCGAGCTCTACGGTTAAGGAAGAAGATTTCAATAAAGATCTCAGGTTATGGCAGCTGAAAGACCGAAAAGCTCAAAAATTAATCGTTACTTCTATTGGGTAACAACCGCTCCTGCACATCATGAATTGCTCAAATTCAAAAGATATGTGGATAAAACTTGCTGCGGTCTATGAGCAAAAATCGAAAACAAGCGTTCACTTGTAGCGACAAAAATTCTATAATTTTTCCAAAGATCCTAGCGATGACATCTCTACGCATATAGCAGCTAAAAGATGTTGGCGAAACGATTTCACACACGATGATGATAACAACAGCTCTAATGACGCTACCGCCATCTTACGATCATTTCTTTTGTGCTTGGGAATCAACCGCACCAGAAAATCCAACTCTCGAAAATCTGACATCTAGGCTTGTAATGGAGGAAGCTCGAATGTCAAATTCGTCAAACGAGACTCAGCAGCACAATGCTTTCGTTACTCGAAAAATCGGGAAGGGTCGAAATCGTGCACAAAATTCGGGAAGGTGTTATTCGTGTGGTGAGATTGGACATTTCAAGAGAAACTGTGTAAATAAGTCGAACGGGAAATCCTCTAAAAGACCCTCTTTGAATAAGAAAGGAGATCCTTTAGTGTGCGACGTATAAACGGTTCGGTAAATGATGACCAATGGCTATTAGATTCCGGTGCAAGTCATCATATTACTTTCCATAGAGAATCTATATATATAAAAATGAATCGTGGTCAGTTTGACTATCCATAACTCGGCTGAATATAATCAGATTTATTTGTTGGATTCGTATTGACCCAGGTAAAAACATTACGGAGCTGAAAATTGGAAATTTCCACCGGAAAAGTCGGAAAATTTTGGAAAAACGAAATTGCATACTTTCAGGGGAGCGGTTTTCTGGCTTGCATTTTCAGTAATTCCAAATCAAAAATCCCGAATCTTTTTTCGTTTTGTTGGAAAAGTCGAGAAAATTTTTGGGGAAAAAGCGGGAATATCGGAAAAATTGAAATTTGCATATTGTATGGGATTATGGTATGGAAGGAGAAAATATTGTATTTGGAATTGAAAAACGGAAAATTTTGTACCTCACAATAATTTTATCGCCAACAGATGGCGTTACGCTCTCAGACTCGCGTTTGACAACTGAGAAATATATTCGCTCTTTCCTCATTGATGATCGATGCGAAGCGGTTGTTTATCGATATAGTGCGCAAATTATCGCTGTTTTTCCCACTTTTAAATCGTCGAAAGTATTTTATTTTGTGTACAACGAAGTGAATCAAGGAATTTACTCAGTGACCACGTGAACGTAAATGGATTGGTGTTGAATTTTGTGATTTTTTCCAGAACATAGTGATTTCCAAAAGTGAGGTTAGCGGCACATCGAATCTGGACTTGCATCAACACAAATTTCCTTTATTCATCCACTGCTTTTGTGCAATTTGATAATTTAAATTATTCATTTTATAGAGAACGAATTTAAATAATGTATTTTGTCACCGACCAATTCGTTTATTTAAAAAAATCTATTTGTATGGGAGAGGGAGGTAGGAGTGGTCCAACTGGATAGATAAGTTGTATAAAATCATATTCTAAACATATTTCGTCGTTATAAACTTTTCGATACGATGCACCGTTTTCGAGAAAATAAGGAAAAAGTATTCAATTGGTATCGGGGAGGGGAAATAGGTAGTCTAACTGAATTTTGATGTATATATAAGTTATGTAAAATCATATTCAAAAAACATTTTAGCTTTATAAATTTGTCAATGCGATTCACCGTTTTCGAGAAAATTGCGAAAAAAGTTTCATTTATATGGAGAAGGGAATGGTTCGATTTTGCCAGTTCAAGAACTTAGCATTGCCATTTACGAGAAACGCAACTGTAAATATTTCAAATCTCTAGCTCAATCCTTCCGAAAGTTATGATATTCACGGATATATAGACGGACAGACGACAGAGCGACAGACGGTCGGACATGCCAAAATTAAAATCTTTTGTCATTCCAAACACCCTGATGTAGTTCATTTTTGTGTCCAGCGATTGGTTTGATACGTTACAACTAAATCTAATATACTTCAATATGATTCTCATATCGTCTGGAGGTCCCCAATCTGGAGTGCAGGAACAAACTTATTGGGGTGTGAAAGCGTTTTTTTTTATTTGTCAGATAGAGTTATAATTTTTTTTTGATTTGTGAGATGGAGTAACGTATAAACTCAAGAACTACTGCACCAACATAGACTATGTAGTATGACTACGGTTTATAGTTAGGTGTGGTCGCCGTATCGGCTCCCCTTTCACCCACTCGCCTGTTATCTTCTGAACCACTGAAGGGATTTGAATACGGTTTTCAGTGTTGCGCATGTCAATCATAAAAAAAAATTTTATCCACTCAAACTACTCCGCTCTACATGGTGCAAGCCCCCTCTCCTGCTATCTACTAAACTACAGAACGGATTTTTATACGATTTTTGTCATGGTAAATTTTCGACCAATCCCCTCCTCAGCCATCTCTGAAACTATTTTATGAATGGTCAACATATGTTACAACATAAATGCAAAAATCTTAAGTATTAGGCGATAAGGGAATTCGCTCTATTTCCTTTCTCCCAAGCAGATGGAAAAAATATTTGCAATTTTCTTGAAAACAGTACGTCAAACCAAAAAAAATATGAAAAAAACATAACAAAAGCTATAATTGCCAATCTGGCAATTATTGAAAACCCGTATGGTGATATTCGTATCAAAATTCGCACAGTTGTACCAAAATTCCACTTTGATTTGTAACATACAGTAACATATTTGTAACATACATCTCGCCAATTTGTAACATACAGAGTGACGAGATGATCTTTATAACGTTGTTTTGATGGAAGGGGAGGCAGGGTGGCACGCTGGAAGTTCAGGGGCTTAGCTCGTCGGACGGGGTCGGTTCTTGCCAACCTTCCTATCACCACTCTCTGCTACAAATGATTCGTGCCAAATATAAACCAAAAAGGACCATAGCTCATCTTCTCACTCTACTACAGGGAAAGGGGAAGGGGAAGGAAAACCTTTAATAATCGCGGGACAAGGCGGAGCAGTCACGACGCTTACCTTTTCTTCCGTTGTCTCCGGGTTTCACACCTGTCCTAATTCAAAACACGCTCACACAAACATGAAGATAATGCAAAAATTCATTTCAAAACTCATATAAAAAAATATTTAATTCTGTTTGAATTCACTTATACAACCATCCTACTGGATCAAAAATTCGCAAAATTGCATACATAACTATCTAAATTCTAATATTAATAATTAAATAAATAAGCATCGAACATAACTATGAGGAAAATAAATAAATAAATAACAAAAAAAAAACGAAATTCTCCACAAAAATGTTTACCACACAGAATTTATAATATTTAGTGGTTGTTTAAAATTTTACCCACATATGGAATTATACTACCACTAGGGATAAAATCTTTGGGCCCAGAGACTCTATATCGACGATAATAAAAATTGCGCATAAAAAAAATCTAAAAAAAATCATAAAAAGTGGTGTATCATTTACACAATATCTAAATCATAATAGGAGAATGAGTTCAATTAAATTAAATTTCCAAATAATTATTCTATTACTTCAAAAAAAAAACGTTAATCGATGATGACTAAAATAAGGAACAAAAAAAAACTAAACTGCCGACTCGATCGATTTTCCGTGGAGCATCATTCTTCTGCTGATGAATAATCGTTGGCTTTGAATAATTCCGTTGACTTATTCGAATGGTAAAAACACCGTATTAACTGGTCGCGGATGTTTGGCGCGAAAAGCGGCTTGATTCTGTCAACGGTAGTTTTCTTGCAGATTTCCTTGATGGCTTTTCCAAGAAAATTACTGCGGGGACAATGCCATATATAATGCAAAATTGCAAATTCACGCAGAATTTTTTAGCGTTAAAACGAAACAGAAGCTTTTTTAAAATTTATTCCTAAGATTTTTTAAAATTTATTCCAATCGGATTTTGATGTATGGAAGTTTTATGTAGAATTATATCCTAAATAACTTTTGTTCTTAGACTTTTTTGATAAGATGCACCGTTTTCGAGATATTCACAAAAACCGTTTTCGTTCGTATGGGGGGTACCACCCCTAATGGTCCATTTTTGCCCATTAACGAACTTAGCCTCGCATTTTACGAAAAACGGATCTGCGCAAAAAATCAAGTCTCTAGTTCAATCCGTGCGCCCGCAATCCTCGCCACAGACAGACAGACAGACGGACGGACAGACAGACGGACGGACATGCAGAAATTAATTATTTTTATCATTCTAAACACACTGGTGTAATTCATTTTTATGTGTGATGACGGGATCTTGGCGTTACAAACAGTAAGGCAAAGTTAATATACCCTTTGGTTTCACCATACGGGTATAAAAAAATATTTGAAATATAATTACTGCATAATTTTTCTATACATCAAAATACTTTTGAAAAAAAAAGGATTTTTACATATTCAAAAATTTATTACTACCCGGGCAACGCCGGGTTCTTTCAAGCTAGTGGTTGATAAATTTCGTCGAATTTGAAGAACCTATGACAGTGGTAGTAGGAGACGGGAATAAAATTTACGCGCGCGGGAAGGGTGATGTAAATGTGTCAGTGTTTAATGGTGACATTTGGAATGACATGCATTTGGCAGATGTATATTTCGTCCCCGAAATAAAGGTAAATTTATTTTCCTCGGGAAGTTCGTTAGATAAAGGTTATGAGCTAATTTCAACTAGCGAAAAGTGTGAAATACAAAAGAAAGGACCCATTGTAGCAGTGGGAGTACGCGAACGGAGATTGTATCGAATGCTATTCAAAGTTCAAACCGGTGTTTCTAAGTCAGCTACGGCGAATGCTGCAACAAAGTGTGAGAATATCGAGATATGGCATGAGCGTTTTAGCCATCAAAATATCGCGCATGTTCGGAAAATTTTAAAGGACAGACAAATCGCGTTTTCGGACAATAAAAACTTCTTTTGTGACGCGTGCGCAGTAGGAAAACAAAACCGGTTACCATTTTCGGAAAGTGAGTCACGAGCTAAAGTTTGCGGTGAACTAATTAATACCGCAGTACCAATCAATCACTCGTTGAGATAGGTCCATTTAGTGCTTGCTCTAGTAATCTAATCCAATTCTAATTCACAGTAATACTTTCCAGTGTAGTTTTAGTGATATAGTTTTGCACAAACAAAAGGCTCTCTAGAATGAGGGAATTCACAGTCCTCTTTTAAAATGCGGGTAAATTTACCGCTCGGTAATTCAGTCAAATTTAACAGATTTTTACCGAGACGGTAACTTGGTTCATGTAAAAATGAATTACCGGATTCGGTAATTGTAGACATGCCTTGAGTCGTGTTTTTCAGCCTCGGTATTCGGTATCAAGAATCAACCGCGAGTGGCGCTAGTAATGTTTTTAGTTGTCAAATTTTCTCGCTGGTTATCTCATCGGACTGCAATTTTTTTCAATTTTGATAGCCGTTCCCACAATAGAAATTCAAAAGAATACATCAAACATGGATTTAAAGGTATGTGACATATTTTACAATCAAATTCGCAGTTCATGATTTGGTCACGTATCAAATAAAAGCGCTGTTCTCAAATCTGTGCTGTGGGATGTTCACAGCAGAATATTTTCAGTCTTTTAATATTACCGAAAATACCGAATACCGACGAGGATTGTGAATACCCTCAATAATTTATTAGTGTGTGTTAAAATTGGGTGAAAACTCAGGCGGCTCCGGCCGCCGAAACTATTACCAAATTCTAGGATCTAACAACCATGATCAAAACAGTCCACCTGCCAAAAAAAAACAAACAACAGGCACAATTTAGACCTTAATAATTTCTCCCTATTCCCATCTTTACAAAAAAATGATACCCAACCAATAACATCAGTCCACAAAGATTGCCCCAAATTTATCCTCATTAAAAGCAAAGACCCCAATAAAACACTTCAAAACTACAATATATTCTTATTAGCAAAAGCTTTGGAAGGAATCTCACAAGATGCAAAGAATATCTCTTTCACGAAAGAAGGAGACATTCTGATCTTAACTAAAAATCAACTTCAAGCAACTCGCTTCCTAAAAGTAGAACAATTAGCAAATTTATGTGAAATCGAAGTGACTCTCCACCCAACCCTTAATACAAGCAAAGGTATAGTATATTCACACCTATTAAGAAATCTACAAGAAAGTGAAATTGTGCAAGGTCTTAACGACCAAAACGTCACTGCATGCCAAAAAATAACTAAATTTATAGATGGAAAAACTGTAAACACAGGATTACACATTCTATCATTTAGAGCGTTCAAAATCCCAAAAGAAATTAAAATAGGATTCGTGAATGTAGAGGTTAAGCAATACATTCCCAAACCATTACAATGCAAAAATTGCTTTAAATTCGGTCACACCAAGAAAAATTGTCGTAGCGTAGAACTCTGCGAAGTTTGCTCTTCTCCCACTCACAATCCTCAACCATGTTCTAAAATTCAGTGTATCAATTGCAAGGATCCCCACAATGCATTGCACAAAGAATGCCCCTCTCTTTTAAAAAAACAAAGAATAAACGAAATCAAAATCACTAACAAATGGTCATACCATCAAACTATCGATTATATAAAAAACAACCCGAGTTATAACGAATTCAACACTACTCCTATTGTAGAATCTCTTGAAACTGCAATAATTGCTCGCAACAAAAGATTAAGCAATCACTCGACTCCAATAGAACTCAACAAATCAAACGAAATACCAAACCAATCAGAAAACAACCCCACAGCAAAATTGCCTGCAACTAAAACAATAAATACCCATCCAAACCCAGTAAACAATGAAAAAACAGATCATTCAATAAATAAACCCACCAACTCTCATCAAAATATCTCACAACAAAACAACCAAACCAATTTAAAAAATATACAAGCTATCAACACACCCCAAACTAACCCCCAAAATGAAGAAGATTTTACAATGGAATCTTAAAGGTTATTATAATCGGCCTTATTCCCCTAGCCGGCGGGACGTGTAACGCCACGCAAATTTTTTCTCGATCGAATGAAATTTTGTTATTCTAGTAGACGTAGAAACGCAGTTTTATTCAGCCCCGCGCTGAATTTTTTGACAATTAGCTGATTTGATGTATACGTTCAAATATTTTTTATGAGATTCGAAATACTGAAACTTAAATTTAAATCTCCCGTAAAAATGGATTCTATTATGGTTTATCTTGGTGCAGAAAATGAAAGTTCCGATAGGAGTGGAAAGGAAATGCGAAAATTAATTAGAAACGCCACTGATTTAATGGAGATGTCTGATGACGAGCAAGTTCAAAAAAAGTTTTAAATTTTTTATTTAACATGAGTTTCTGTATTATGTGTGTTTTAGTTTTAAAAGAAATTTCCAACAAGTTATATCTTTATCTGGTGGTCCTAACTCGTTTAATTCGCCAGATAATTGTATCCAAAACTCCTTTAATTCACCAGCAGGTCGCTTGGTGAAACCTTTAGCAACATCCGGATTGAGTTGCATTTTATCCATTAAAAGGCGATATTGCGCCTGGTTAGTTTTTCCTGCCCTTCAAAAATTATTAAAAGCTAATTAAAATGTATTTAATTTAGAAATAAAACTTACATTGTTGTCGAAACTTGCACTTTCAGGCGACAATTTTGTCGCGGGACATAAATATATGGAAATGTCAAAATATTCGCGGGTGCGTTTAGCGTGATACCAAAAGTAAAACGTATTCAGCACCACGGCACACGCCGGGACAAGTGCGTTTAGTAGAATGCAAATTTTCTGCGGGAAACGCGGCGTACACGTCCCGCCGGCTAGGGGAATAAGGCTGAATAACTATATTAACCTAAACTTATTAATCAACTCAGAAAGTCCAGACATAATCGCACTCCAAGAAACACACTGCCCATACTTAAATAACCCACACCTACCTCGTGGCTATACCGGTATTTTTAAAAACTTGCCAAGTAACACAGCAAAAAAAAATGGTATAGCCATTTTGATAAAAGAAAACATTCCCTATCAAGATCTGAATATAACTTCACAACACCTTGTAGTGGGTGTAAAAGCCCAACTTGACTTTCCTTTATCCATCGTCTCAATTTACTTACATCCACAAGAAACAATCTCAACACAATCAATGCAACAGATAATTAACCAAATACAATCTCCTTTCCTAATAGTCGGCGATTTCAACGCATGGAGCCCCCTATGGGGGAGTTCAAATACTAACAGTAAAGGAAAAGAAATAGAAAATCTAATCTTATCTTCTAATATAATTCTGCTTAACGATAACTCTCCTACTCATTTATCCACTTTTAACAGCTTCACCAATATCGACTTAAGTCTATGCTGTGTAAAACAACCCTCATATCAAACGCAACTTATCAACCAACTCCAAAAAGTCGACCAAAATTCAACCTAACTCATGCCAATTGGAATAAATTTACTGCCTTAATAGATGAAACCTTCTCACAAACCCAAAAACTTAATAATATAAACCAAGAAACAGCCCGAATCACTAAAACAATAATTACTTGCGCCAACAACTCAATACCTAGAACCTTCAATACACCAAAAAAAAAAAACACAATTGCTGGTGGAACAAAGAACTACAACAGTTGATTACTGACAAAGAGTCTAAATGGAAATACTTCAAAAAGCACCCATCCATTTCCAACTTAATTGCATACAAAAAAGCAAATGCACTATTTAAGCGAACCGCCACACAAGCAAAAAAGGAGAGCTTTCAAAGATTTACAAACCAAATAAATCCAAGAATCCCTATACGTGCACTCAAAGGCAATTCCAAAAATCATAATATCGAAAAAATTGTTCTTGAAGATAACATAATTTCTGACTGCAAACAAATAAGTAATGAATTTGCCAAACAGATCTCATATAATTATTCAGACATCAATCACAGCCAAGAATTTCTCACCCTCAAATACACTATTGACTCAACCCCTATTCAAATCCACTCTTCTGCAAAAGCAATAGAATCTTCTATATCCTATCTTGAACTAGAGCATGCACTAACTAACTTAAAAGGCTGCACGCCGGGACAAGACCGAATTTCATATCCAATGATTAAGAATCTATCATCTCAAGCCAAATCACGACTCCTATCCCTATATAATCTAATCTTCTCTAAAGGACATATTCCTCCTCAGTGGAAAACCGCTAACATAATTCCAATCCTAAAGCCTGGCAAAAATAATCTCAACATAAGTAGCTACAGACCTATTTCGTTACTCCCTTGCCTAAGCAAAGTAATGGAAAAAATAATAGCAACCAGAATTGCCTGGTACGCCGAATCTAAAAACCTATTCAATAGTAACCAAACTGCATACAAAACTGGAAAAGGTACCCAAGACACCCTCATCCACATAGACCACTACGTAGCAAACTCTCTATCCACCAAAAATCACCTATCAATAATAGCAATAGATTTTGAGAAAGCGTTTGATATGATTGGTGCTCACGCTATAATAGAAGAATTAAAACAATGGAAGGTAGGGCCAAAGATCTTAAAATATATCTCGAATTATCTCATAAACCGGCGGTTTTGCGTAAAAGTAAATAACACTTTATCAAACACATATAAAGCGGTGAACGGAATTCCACAAGGATCACCCCTTTCAGGTGTACTATTCCTAATTGCCTATAACAAACTTTGTAACCTATTATCAAAAGACAAAAAAATATATTTTGTAATGTATGCTGATGATCTCTACATAATTTTGAAACCAAAATCATATCACGAAACAATAGAGTACATAGACGAAATAATTCGAAATATAAAAGTTTGGTCCACTAAAACTGGAGCAAAAATCTCTCCAACAAAATGCAAACACATGCATATATGTAGAAAACACAATTGCGATCTAAAAAATATTAATTTAAACTCATTAGATATCACGAATGTCAATCACTTAAATATCTTAGGAATTATATTTAATAGTAGATTTAATTGGAAAGATCACATTATAAAATTAAGAGCCTCTTTATTTCAAAGACTAAACATAATCAAATGTATAGCTAGCTTCAAAAGTTTTGCTCACACCAACTCAATTATAAATGTAATCAAAAGTATTATTGTATCTAAATTAAACTATGGATTGCCAATATTTGGACGTTGCCCATCTACCTCCATTACACCAATTAAAAGTCCTTACCACGCAGCGATTCGGAGTGCTCTGGGAGCTTTTAGAACAACACCAATACTGAACATGATCATCGAATCCGGACTATACACTATCGAAGAGTTAATAACAATATCCACAGGCAAACTCATCCTAAAAATAATAAATTCTTCCAATTCCCCCATATCCAAAGATTACCACAACATCAAAAACAGAAAAAAAAGCCCAAAAATCCCATCTGCTCTCACAAAAATCATCTCACTCGCGGAAAATCTAAATATTTCATGGAGAGATTCAAAAAAATACAGCAAAAAACACCCCTTTTGGAAATTTGATCGGAGAAACATTGATACCTCACTAAGTCAATTAAAAAAGGAGGACACGAACAATAAAGCATACAACACACTATTTAAGAACATATACCAAGACCTAACTAAACAAAAGTGGAATTTCATATACACTGACGGATCAAAATATAAGAATGAAATTGCATATGCCGTTGTTAAAGGTGATCAATCAATTATTGGTACACACTCGCTATTTGATGATTCATCGGTATTCTGTGCCGAGGTTGAAGCTATTAACTTTGCAGTAAACTATGCCTCAAAAACTAAAGGTAAATACTGCATATGTTCTGACAGTCTTGCTGGGATTAATGCAATATCAAACCACAAAAACCAATGGGTTACCATACTAAAAATAAAGGACACCCTATGCGCCCACCCAAATAAAATCAAAATCATGTGGATCCCAGGTCACGCGGATATAAAAGGTAATACTTTTGCTGATAAAATTGCAAAAGAAGCAACACATGCACCAATTATCAAACAGCACACATTTGCCCCCAATGATATCCACCACAAACTAAAAAGACAGATACAGGAATCAAGACACCTACAGACAGTGAATTCAAGCAATAACTATTGCAATGCCTACAATCCTAACCTACTCCCACCTCATTTTCCCACGAAATTGCCAAGGAAAGAATGTTGTAAAATTATTAGACTTCGTTTAGGACACACAAAATTGACACACCAACATATAATAAATTCCGAGAAAGCCAGCCCTATTTGCGACAATTGCAACACACCACTAACAATAATCCACCTACTAGATGAATGCAGCAAATATGATCAATTAAAAAAACAAATTGGACACACATCTCTCTCATCACTACTCACAGAACCATCTTATGAAAATTCAATTAAAATAATTAACTTTTTGAAAAACACAAAATACTTTAATCAAATTTAAGGAAATCACTATAATATAAATATTAAAAAAATGTATTTTATAATTAGAAATTACTAATATAGATATTACACCTTATTATAAGGCTACAAAACAAAACAAAAATCATGTCGAACCGAAGGCCCTGCAGCCAGTGTTCAAAAACAAAATCTTGATAGTTTTTTGTAAACTAACATTAATTAAAATAAATAAATAAATAAAATAAAATAATTCATACCGATTTGTGTGGCCCGATGCAAGAATCTTCCTTTGGCGGTTCTAAATATTTTTTGATAATTAAAGATGACTTTTCGGGTTACAGAAACGTGTTCTTTCTTAACCCTCGGACTGACACATGAGTCTGGCCAGACTTTTTCGATTTTATTTTTTATATAAATTTATTTCTAATTGAGCTATCGAGGTAGCTTCCTAAAATATATTTAGCTATCTATATATAAAAGATCAGGACGAAAGATTTTGTAGAAGAATAAATGAAAGGACATGATGGTGTACACATCGTATTCGTAACACATGAGTCTGGCCAGACCCCCATACATTTGAGTACATTTGTATGTAAATATTTCGTTTTTGGGCATGTATTCAAACACATTCTTATACCTTGCAGTTGATTTTTATTTACTCTCGCAACTAATAGGCATCTTACACGTTCAATATATTGAACAATATTTTCATTATGTTCAATATATTGATCGTGTAAGGACTATATTGAAGCAAAAATATTGAAGCCAATCACACGATTTTGAATACCCTTCAATATATTGTAGCAAAAATATTGACCGTGTAAGGCAGGTCAAAAGCAAACATAATCGCCTTTTGAATGTTGTTCATTCGCTCTTCGACATTTCGGAGAACCAATGTGTTGGATAACGTCGAAAGGAAATTTCGTCTAGCGTCAATTCTTCTGGTGCCTTCTACTTCTTTGTAAATGCAAAATGCAGCTAATGCAATAACATCCAAAATATGGCAAAAAAAGCAAAAGTTGGTCGTTTTGATGTAAAATGGGTAAGCATTTGATCCATACAATCAATACTCACTTTATTCGCATTATAAAACAAAATAGCTTCGGGTTTTTTTTGCTTCGCCTTCACAATTCTTTATATAGTGTACGGTAGAGACCAAGTTTACACACTTATTCTTTTTTGGCACGTAGCGCAAAAAGAAGCCAAATTTTCATGAAAGCCGAAACAATATGATAAAACAGGACGAGAGCTATGCTTTCGGCAGGGATACATCTTTTATTGGATCGAATGGTGCCAACAAATGCGAGACCAATTTTAGCAAGCCGCTTAGTTCCTTCCAATGTTGTGAAAAATTATCAGCAACAACGGTGCGGCCGCTGTTACTGTACTGATTTGCCAGTTGTAGCAATACATTTTTACCTTGATTTACTTCACGTTCTGCACCTTCTTATCAACCTGTGTATAATTTTCCTTGCAATGGATATTTTGTTTTAGAATCATATGCCTACCAAATTTTGGTTCCATACTTCGCTGGTTTTGATGGAATGTATTAGGTAAATTTAGTTTTGCCGCGATATGGAAATAATTGTTCATCAACCACAAAAGTTTCATGCGGATCATAGTTTTTCACGAGATTTTCATTCAAAAAATTCCATATGTCACGAATGGGGGCAGCTTTATCGAATTTTTGGCGATGCTAACATGTACGCCCATCATCAAAACGGATATACCGTGTCAATGCTAATCTATGGTAAGACATTGCAGCTCTGAATATGGGTAAGTTATCCACAAAACTTCTACGTTTTGCATGAAACACCACCAGAAAATACATGAAATTGCATCATTTTTCATACAAATTGTTAGTGGGTCTGGCTAGACTCATGTGTTACGAATATGACTATCGAAGTATGTGTCTGACGAAGGGTTAAAGAAAAGTCTAAAGTGCCGAAACTTTTCCGGAAATTCGTAAATTTAGTGAAAAATGGAACAGCGTATGATGTGAAAACTGTACGTTCAGACAATGGTCCCGAATTCAAAAACAATGAAATGGAAACCTTGTTTTCAAATTTGGTAATTCGACACCAAACTTCTGTGGCATATACGCTCGAACAAAACGGGAGAGCTGAACGTGACATTCGGACAATAGTTTACCTGTCGCGAACCATGATTCATTCCAAGAAGTTTTCTCTGAAACTGTGGGCCGAAGCGGTAAACATGGCCGTGTATTTACTTAATAGGTTTGGGCCAGGTCCTACGAAAAATAAGAGTCCGTATGAACTGTGGTTCAAAAAGAAGCCTATATTAGACGACCTTAAAGTGTTTGGAACAACTTGTTTTGTGCATGTGCCAAAACAGAAAAGACAGAAATGGGACAAAAAGTCCAATGTCGGTTTTTTCGTTGGATACGCCGAAGATACTAAAGGTTTTCGCGTGTGGATTAAGGGCACAAATAAGGTGCAGGTCACAAGAGATATTATTTTCAAGGAGATGGATGCCGAAAAGGTTGTTAAAATGTGCGAACGATCGAGCAGTTAACATCAAAGTTTTGATTCTGTCGAAGACGCTGAATATTTCGGTTCGTTCGATGGTGAGACGGAAATATGAAAAGGAAAATTCAGAAACTGAAGTGAATAATGGCCCCACAAGTAGTAGTTTTCAAAATGTTGAAAGTGAGGAAGCTACGGGCAAGGAACCCGACGAGTATGCTACACCGGACGAAGAATCAGACCCCAGTTTGGAACCGGCTCACATCAGTCAGTGATTACGCAGTAGAACGAAAAGCTCTGCATCGTTCAGCGTTGTCTCGGAAGCTTCAAAAGGTTACGCTTTTGTCATTGAATCCTACGAACCAAGAAGTTATGAGGAGGCCACAACTGTCAGCGAAGCAGCTCAGTGGAAAGCGGCGATGGATGAGGAGATGGAAACTCTGCATAAGAATTATACCTGGGATTTGGTCAAATTACCAGACAACAGAAAGGTAATTACAAACAAATGGGTATATAAAATAAAATATTGTAGTGAGGATGGAAATGAGCGCTACAAAGCACAATTAGTTGTACGTGGGTTTTCGCAACAAAAAGGCGTTGACTATGACGAAGTATTTAGTCCCGTGGCGAAATTCACATCCATAAGATCGATTCTTGCAGTTGCAGTGGCAGAGATTAAAATGATCCTAAAACAGTTCGATGTCAAAACTGAATTCCTAAACGGTGATTTGGCGGAAGATATTTTCATGTGTCAGCCAGTAGGGTATGACGACAATTCATGACGCGTATGTAAATTGCGCAAGAGCCTCTACGGCTTAAAACAATCTTCGAGATGCTGGAACAAAAAGTTCACCGAACTTCTTCAGAAGTTCAATTTGAAACCAACGGATGCGGATCAATGTGTTTTCGTGCTGAACCACAATAAAAGGAAAATATTAATGGCGTTGTACATTGACAATGGGTTGATTGCTGCGAGTCGAGAACAAGATGCCAATGCAGTAATCGATTATCTCCGTCAACATTTTGATGTAAAGGCAAGCAAAGTCGGATGTTTTCTGGGACTCCAAATCGAGAGACACGACGCCGGAACTCTTTATCTACATCAGTCACGCTACGCGGAGAAAATTTTAGAGAGATTCAAGATGGAAAACTGCCATCCAGTTTCAACCCCGGTTGATACATCATTGCAGTCCTCACTGAAAAGCAACGAGTTTACAAAAGGATCCTCGTTTCCGTATCGTGAGGCGATTGGAAGCCTTATGTACTTAACGGTTGCGGCGCGACCGGATTTGGCTTATGCCATAGGTTTTGTTTGTCGGCATATGGAGAATCCGAATTTACAACATATTGCTGCCGTGAAACGTATACTGAGATACGTAAAAGGAACTCTACATATGGGTATACATTTTAAAAATAATTCCAAATTATTCTTACATGTTTACAATGACTCCGATTATGCTGGTGACCCGGGATCGAGGAAGTCTACAAGTGGCTATTTATTCCTTTTGGGAACAAGTCCAATATCCTGAATGTCACAACTGCAGAAGTGTGTGAGCTGGTCTACGACTGAGGCGAAGTATGTTGCAGCGGGCGAAGCTGTAAAGGAACTAGTCTGGGTCGAACCACTAATACGAAGCCTGATACCGGATCATGATTTGAAGCCGAGTCTTTTCTTGGACAACCAGGCGGCGATAAAGTTAATAAAGAACCCGGAATTTCATAAGAGATCGAAACATATAGAAGTTCGATATCACTTCATCCGATCTAAATACAATTGCAATCTTTTTGATTTATTTTATGTGTCAACAGACAAGCAAATTGCAGACATTTTTACTAAAGGTCTCACTAAAGATAAATTTGTAAATTTTCGTAAACAAATGAATATTTTGAATTGTCAATAAGGACTCGAAGTTAATTTCATGTCAATGGAGACAAAATGTATTTGAATATTATTTTTCATAATTTTTTTGATAACAAAATTGTATAGTAATGATAAGTGGGAGTGTTGAATTTAGGGTAATTTTGTATCATCACTAAGCTAAATTTTATAAGCCACTGTGCGATGTACTTGCGATATACGCAATAAAACTCTTTCTGTTCCATTTGGACTTTCAACAAGACTGGTCGTCTTTTTATTACTGGTATAACCCAAAAATCCTGCTCAATAGGAGGCTGAAAAGTTTCACTAGAGGGTTTTCAGGGTCGCTGATCATCCGGTGTTAGATTTTCAAAATTAGGAACGGAAGGTCCTGTAAGGATATCGCAAATATCCTTTTTCCCATTTTTTTCCGGGACAAAATGGCGTTTCGGGGTCGTTGATCACGAATCCGGTATTAAATTTTCGAAATTGGATACGGAAGGTCCTGTAAGGATAACGCATATATCCTTTTCCCATTTTCCCGGGGGAAAATGGGATTAGGGGGTTTTCGGGGCCCCTGATCAAGAATCTGGTGTTAGACTAATTCGCAGCGGAGAGTCCTGCAAGGATAAGTTTTTTCTCAAAAGTTTTTAAGTTCTTTCCGGTTTTCTTCGTATTCTAAAACTTATACAAAAAACTTAACCTGACAACGACGGGTATGCAAGCTAATCTAATATACTTCTATATGGTATATGATATAGCGTGTAAAAAAACATGTTAGGCACATGCGAGAAATTCCTGATTCTTACGTAGTCCTGGAATATTTTTATCCTAAGAAAGGTTTTCTGTGGGCCAATATGTCCCAATAAGCTGTATGGGAAAAAAATAAAACAAAATTTGACGAAACATCCAATCGAAAAATTTGTGAAGAATATGATTTTACATAACCACTTTAAAACCAATCGGAGTCATTACTGTTTTGGTGAAACGGTGCAAAACATCGCTACAATTGGAAAAAACTTACCTACCGTTTAAAAGCTAAAAGCACGTTATACATAAATAATTGCGAATATTTGTCCTTTATTTATATGGTACACGGACCACGTAAAACACCCACAAACATTGGGCACAAATCGCATTAAACATCAGTTTAAATTGCGATCCAATGTCACCACCAGTAAAAAGAAAAAAAGATATTTCAAATAGTACCACCAACAGAAGTTCGCCGCAACCAGAAAATGCACATACCAAATCTTTTGCAATCAAGAGTCCAGGTAGGTGTAAGACGCAGGGCTGCGGAAAAAGCAGTTTTATTATCAAGATATGTAATGTGTGAAACGGAAAAACAATTGTACCGAAAATTTTCACAATAAAGGTTAATTCACCTATGTGATCACTAATATAATTATCAAATAAAAAATATATTTTTGATAGAACTGTATTTTCTTTCATCTTCCATACTACCTCTGAGTGGCGGTAGAGAATATACTCGACACCGTCTACCTGTCAGGTGCGAACTCTCATGTAAAAAATAATATTTTTTTCGGCTTCAGCGCCATCATATTAGCATAAGTACAAATTTTCAGATTTTTAGCTCTTGATAAATTATTTTTGATACGGAGAGGGTTAATGGGTCTATGTTGGGGCTGGACCCCCGACAAACATCTATGCCAAATTTCAGGCCAATCGGTTCAGTAGTTTCCCCGCGAAAGAGTAACATAGCGCAAAAACTAAGTTTCGAAATCACTTTACCCCCTCCCCTTACTCCCCCCACACCTCACGCTACTTTTTCGTATGCCTATGTTGGAACCAGAACTACCACAGACACTCATGCCAAATTCCAAGTCAATTGGTTCAGTCGTTTTTGCGTGAAAGAGGAACAGACAGACAGGCAGACAGACAGACACCAACTTATTATTATGTATTAGTATGATTGGTTTTTGATAAGAGAAGTATGAAATAAATATCATACATACAGTGTTCAAAACGCTCCCATTTCTAGTCTTTCGTTCTGCTCCCAAGGAGGAATTGAAATCAATGAAAAATAAAAATCGCTCTCTAGATAACGAAATTCAACATTTCAGTAAAACCCTCCGAAGAACGAGAAAAAATTATGGTTTTTTACGTTCTTGCTCTTAAGATCATTACATTTGCGTTCTGTTTTTACGCTCGTTGAGAACAGAAGTTTAACCCCCGTCGCACACTTCAGCTAAGCGAGCTCAATTACGTGAGCTGAGTTTCTCGCTGAAAGTAAAATCCTTAGCATTTACATTGGTGATCGCACACTTAAGCGAAACTATGAAACTGCGTCGCCTAGTCATGGGCGACACGGACTAAGCTCGCTCGCGTAGTTCAGACCTCAACTACGCGAACGGCTTCGCTGGCATCGCTGACACTCACATATACACACTTTCGGCGTTATACAGTGTAGAATCGGTGTTTGCAAAATTGTAGTATTTTGTGGACATAAATGTGTAAGTGCCAGTTGCATACAACTGATGGCATACATTTATTTAAATATCGCCACGTAGTTTAGCTCAAGTGTACAACGATGTGAGCTAACCCACCTAAGTTATGTAACTATAGCTAGCCTCGCTCACATAGCTTAGCTGAAGTGTGCGACGGGGGTAATGCTGCGAGCGAAATATCACTCTCTTACTAATGAAATACATACTTATATATGTGTGTGCATCATATCCAACAGCCATCACTCGAGGCTTTCATTCATTTTTATGCGAGACCCACAAACCGCTTTGAACAAGGAACGAAAACTTAAATAGAAAAAATTTCGTTCTTAACTTGGCGGGGACAACGAAAAATGTGCATCGATGGTTCCGACTCCTACGAATAGTACCGCGGAGCTCAAAATTTCTCTCTTTAGAGAACGAAAGAGAAAGCATAAAATAATACACACAAAGAAAGCATAAAAAGAGTATAAATGTGAAATCTGTACTACAAAGCAGCAAATACAGCATAACAGCGGCAGTGAAAATTTAAATTTTGACTTTTAAAAAAATAATTGCACATAGTTTAACATAACAAAATACCCTAAACAATGCTTTAATGTAGGCCGGATCTTATAACACATTTTCTGTTCGGATGTCACCACAAACTATCGAATATCATCGATTGCAAATTTGTTATCATGGCAGCAAGCCGACTTTCTAATTTGTACCCCCATAACCCAAATCCAAGACGTATCCACGTCAAAAAAGGTTCATTGCTGAAATTAATTTTGAGACAATAGAATTTGAATTAAATTGAACTAATTGGGGCAAAATATTTGCTAGCGCAACCTGTGATATTGGAACTAGTTCTTTTTATGAAATAAAAAATCTTTTTAATATACACGTACATAAATCAAATCCAGTGAAAAATCCAGTAAGTTGGTTTAATAAGGAAATCATAGACGCGGTATGGATGAAAGCCAAGTTGCACAAGACTTTTATACACACTAGATCTTCTAATGATTATGATTTATTTTCAACGCAATGCTCTAAAGTAGAATCCTTATTAACACTTGCGCACAAATCATCTGTCCTAAGTATGAATGAACAAATGGAGCATAATAATCTCAAACCATTCTGGGCTTTTGTTAAAAGTAGAAAGACTTCGACATACCCTTCTACTATTACCTAAGGTGAATCGACTTAATGTGAACCTGAAACATAACAAAAGCTATAATTGCCAATTTGGCAGTTATTGAAAACCCGTATGGTGATTTAAGTGAACAGCGAACAGTTGTATCAAAATTCCACTTTGAAGTCAAATTTTCCAATAAGATTTTTTAAAATTTATTCCAATCGGATTTTGATGTATGGGAGTTTTATGTAGAATCATATCCTAAATAACTTTTGTTCTCGGTCTTTTTTGATAAAATTCACCGTTTTTGAGATATTCAGAAAAAAAGTTTTCGTTCGTATGGGGGGTACCCCCCCTAATGGTCCATTTTTGCCCATTAACGAACTTAGCCTCACATTTTACGAAAAACGGATCTGTGCAAAATTTCAAGTCTCTAGCTCAATCCGTGCGCCCGCAATCCGCGCCACAGACAGACGGACAGACGGACGGACGGACGGACAGACAGACGGACAGACGGACGGACGGACGGACGGACGGACGGACGGACAGACAGACGGACGGACATACAAAATTCAACTTTTTTTATCATTCTAAACACAATGGTGTAATTCATTTTTTTGTGTGATGACGGGATCTTGGCGTTACAAACGGTAAGGCAAATCTAATATACCCTTTGGTTTCACCATACGGATATAACAAATATGCAACCTTTTTGCTAGATTTTTTGAAATCACGTATCACCCATCAACCGAAAATCTTAATTATAATTTTAATGTGAGTGAAAAGACGAAAATTTCCGACTAGACTTTTACGATTGACGATATATTGAATTCCATAGATAATTTTTATATAAATAAACATAACAAAAGCTATAATTGCCAATCTGGCAATCATTGGAGACCCGTATGGTGATATTCGTATCAAAATTAGAACAGTTGTACCAAAATTCCATTTTGAAGTCAAACTTTCCAATAAGATTTTTTTAAATTTGTTCCAATTGGATTTTGATGTATGGGAGTTTTATGTAGAATTATATCCTAAATAACTTTTGTTCTCGCACTTTTTTGATAAGATGCACCGTTTTTGAGGTATTCGCAAAAAACGTTTTCGTTCGTATGGGGGGTACCCCCCCTAATGGTCCATTTTTGCCCATTAACGAACTTAGCCTCGCATTTTACGAAAAACGGATCTGTGCAAAATTTCAAGTCTCTAGCTCAATCCGTGCGCCCGCAATCCGCGCCACAGACGGACAGACGGACAGACAGACGGACGGACATGCAAAATTCAATTTTTTTTATCATTCTAAACACACTGGTGTAATTCATTTTTGTGTGTGATAACGGGATCTTGGCGTTACAAACGGTAAGGCAAAGTTAATATACCCTTTGGTTTCACCATACGGGTATAAAAACGGTAGACCAGATGGTATACCCAACTTTTTGATTAAAAGACTCGCAAAATGAGTGGTTGAAATCATATTTACAATAAAGACAGATGCGTGTAATTTTTAATGGATGTGTATCTTTGTGTTTTAGTTCAGGCTCAGGTGTACTACAGGGTTCAATCCTGGGACCATTATTATTTTTGTTCTACGTAAATGATGTATTACAATTTTTAACATGCTTGTTTCTAATGTTTGCCGACGACTTCATATTATTCGGAGATTATTAAATCCCGACATCGTATCACAGTTGTGTTGGTGTGGTTTTAATGACTTTGTCCTTAATGTATCAAATTGTTTTAAGTAAACGTATACTTTAAACATAACAAAAGCTATAATTGCCAATCTGGCAATTATTGAAAACCCGTATGGTGATATTCGTATCAAAATTCGAACAGTTGTACCAAAATTCCACTTTGAAGTCAAACTTTCTAATAAGATTTTTTAAAATTCATTCCAATCTAATTTTGATGTATGGGAGTGTTATGTATAATCATATCCTAAATAACTTTTGCTCTTGCAGGTTTTTGATAAAACACACCGTTCTTGAGATATTCGCAAAAATCGTTTTCGTTCGTATGGGGGGTACCCCCCCTAATGGTCCATTTTTGCCATTAACGAACTTAGCCTTGCATTTTACGAAAAACCAATCTGCGCAAAATTTAAAGTCTCTAGCTCAATCCGTGCGCCCGCAATCCGCGCCACAGACGGACGGACGGACATGCTATATTCAACTTTTTTTTATACCCGTATGGTGAAACCAAAGGGTATATTAACTTTGCCTTACCGTTTTTAACGCCAAGATCCCGTCATCACACACAAAAATGAATTACACCAGTTTGTTTAGAATGATAAAAAAAATTGAATTTTGCATGTCCGTCCGTCTGTCTGTCTGTCTGTCTGTCCGTCTGTGTGACGATTGCTACTTTGAGACATAAAGTACCCGATTCTCCTTTTCAAAAATCGTTCAAAATACGTCCCGATTTGTAATGTCCCTAGCAACAAGAACTTCGGTGATTTTGAAAAGGCAACCAATGAGATTTGGCCAAATGTAACTTTACAGAAATTGAAAGTAAATTTGGACAAAAAAAGGAAGAAACGGTAGTTTAAAAAGATTGGATTGAAATAGAAAAGAAAGGGCAAGTTGGTTTTTGGATATTGAAGAGGGAAGTCGCTGGTCCCTCCAGATCCGATTTCGGAATTTTGGTTGATTTTTTTTTAAATTAGAAATTTAAAATTAGATATAAAAAGTAAAATAATTTGATACAGCAAGTTAAAAATTCAGTTAAAGCTTAAGAATATTTTCGTTTGTGTAATGAATACGTAAACCAATGACTATAATTCTTAACCGTATACTTAGTCTAAGAATATTTAAAAGTGGATAAAATTTAGTCTAACACTAAATAAAAGTGTATAAAACTTTGTCTAAGAAAATAAATAAACGTGGATAAAACTTATTCTAAAAATAAGTAAAAATGGATAAAACTTAGTCTAAGAATACATACAAGTGGATAAAATTTAGTCTAACACTAACTAAAAGTGTATAAAACTTTGTCTAAGAAACTAAATACAATACAAGTGGATAAAACCTAGTATAAGAAAATAAATAAACGTGGATAAAACTTATTCTAAAAATAAATAAAAATGGATAAAACTTAGTCTAAGAATACATAAAAGTGGATAAAATTTAGTCTAACCCTAAATAAAAGTGGATAAAACTTTGTCTAAGAAAATAAATACAAGTGGATAAAACTTAGTTTAAAAATAAATAAAAAGGGATAAAATTTAGTCTAAAAATAAATAAAAATGGTTAAAATTTGTTCTAAAAAAATAACCATAAACGGGGATAAAACGAATAACGAATGTGGACAAACACTCTAAAAGGAAATATAACGCCATCGCCGAAGATTCAGTTAGTTGGGACGCACACTGAAATAATCCCAGGTAACAAACCATTCTTTAGTCCATTAACCAGCAAGCAGCGATTGGCCGCTTTTCTATCGCGTACTTTGGAACGTTTGGAGCCGCATGCAGTAGGAGTTGATGAAGACGCTGAATTCAATTGCTTTCGACTACAATCAACACCTTCATTTATCAACACTAAATACTAACCTATCTCGGTTATACTAATACTAACCACTTCTTAGATTAGTTTTTTTTATATTTTTTTGCATCACTAGATGTATTATTCTTTATTTTTTTTGTCATATAATTTAGCGCGTGGCCACATAAAAATAATTTTTAGCACTCGCTGTATTAGGTTTGGATTATGGAATTATTAAAAATCTCGTTATATTTGAAAACCAAGTTCTACAAACTCTTCTTTTCTTGTTTTTGTTATTCATTTTTTTCTTCTCAATCCTGTTGGTTGTCCATGAGTACTTTTTTTTAGATAGCCATCAAAAGGAAAACATAATGAGACGCTAAAGAATTTCTTGATGGAGGGGGGAGTAAAGTAGCAGTGATATTCCGGAGCAATGACTAAACCATGGTAAAAATCGCCACGATCGGCCGTATATGAGTAGAAATTAGTGCAAAGTGTTTTTTTTTAGGGGCTATATGGTTTTTTTTTGGCTAACTATATAGCAAATTCGGTTCGGAGCAATCAATTCGAAACGGGGTGGGAAAGCCATCCTCATCATAAAACTTTGTTTTTTCGCCTTCAAATTTTGTTGATTTTCCTCAATTCTGGTTCCGTTAACGTACGACCCTTAGCGTACCACTATATGTGTGGAACGGATGTGCGAAGAACGACTCTACGACCCTTGCAGCCTGAGCTAGCCTCTCGGTACGCTAATCTTCGCCCCCCTAAAAGTCCAACATCCCTTCCGCCTCTTGAAGTGTAGACCCAGAAGCTGCGCTGAGATCGAACCATTTCAAGGGTATCCCTCACATCTGTCCGTCCGTCCGTCTGTCTGTCTGTGGCGCGGATTGCGGGCGCACGGATTGAGCTAGAGACTTGAAATTTTGCGCAGATTCGTATTTCGTAAAATGCGAGGGCAAAAATGGTCCATTAGGGGGGGTACCCCCCATACGAACGAAAACGTTTTTTGCGAATATCTCAAAAACGGTACATGTTATCAAAAAAGTCCAAGAACAAAAGTTATTTAGGATATTATTCTACATAAAACTCCCATACATCAAAATCCGATTGGAACAAATTTTAAAAAATCTGTTTGGAAAGTTTGACTTCAAAGTGTAAATTTGGTACAACTGTTCGAATTTTGATACGAATATCACCATACGGGTCTCCAATGATTGCCAGATTGGCAATTATAGCTTTTGTTATGTTTTATAATTCTAAACACACTGGTGTAATTCATTTTTTTGTGTGATGACGGGATCTTGGCGTTACAAACGGTAAGGCAAATCTAATATACCCTTTGGTTTCACCATACGGATATAAACAATCCCCAACATACGATAAGCTTTAAGGGAAATGTCTGCAAAATGAAAGTCAAATTTAGGTTTAGAGTCAAAAGTGATGCACAGATCTTTGATAACATTTACTCGCTGCAGTTCAGTACAGTGTATATTATACTGAAAATCAATGGGCCGATTTTTATACCCGTATGGTGAAACCAAAGAGTATATTAACTTTGCCTTACCGTTTGTAACGCCAAAATCCCGTCATCACACAAAAAAATGAATTACACCAGTGTGTTTAGAATGATAAAAAAAAGTTGAATATAGCATGTCCGTCCGTCCGTCTGTGGCGCGGATTGCGGGCGCACGGATTGAGTTAGACTTGAAATTTTGCGCAGATTGGTTTTTCGTAAAATGCAAGGCTAAGTTCGTTAATGGCAAAAATGGACCATTAGGGGGGGTACCCCCCATACGAACGAAAACGATTTTTGCGAATATCTCAAGAACGGTGTGTTTTATCAAAAAACTGCAAGAACAAAAGTTATTTAGGATATGATTATACATAAAACTCCCATACATCAAAATTAGATTGGAATGAATTTTAAAAAATCTTATTAGAAAGTTTGACTTCAAAGTGGAATTTTGATACAACTGTTCGCTGTTCACTTAAATCACCATACGGGTTTTCAATAATTGCCAAATTGGCAATTATAGCTTTTGTTATGTTTTAAGAATTACATTCACACTTAATAACATAGCTATAAATATTCTACTTTTTAACCGACTTCCAAAAAGGAAAAGGTTCTCAATTCCACCTGAATATTTTTTTTTTATGTATGTTTACGCCTAACTTTTTACTGGGTTGACCGATTTTGGTCATCCCAAAGAGAAAGTTGTAGAGAAAGTTCCTGGTTGGACCCCGGTTCGTTCGTGGGCAAAAATGGACCATTAGGGGGGGTACCCCCCATACAAACGAAAACGTTTTTTCAGAATTTCTCAAAAACGGTGCATCTTATCAAAAAAGTCCAAGAACAAAAGTTATTTAGAATATGATTCTACATAAAACTCCCATACATCAAAATCCGATTGGAATAAATTTTTAAAAATCTTATTGGAAAGTTCGACTTCAAAGTGTAATTTTGGTGCAAATGCTCAAATTAAGATACCAATATCACCATACAGGTTTTCAATAATTGCCAGATTGGCAATTATAGCTTTTGTTATGTTTATACCCGTATGGTGAAACCAAAGGGTATATTAACTTTGCCTTACCGTTTGTAACGCCAAGATCCCGTCATCACACACAAAAATGAATTACACCAGTGTGTTTAGAATGATAAAAAAAAAATTGAATTTTCCATGTCCGTCCGTCTGTCTGTCCGTCCGTCTGTCCGTCCGTCCGTCTGTCTGTCTGTGGCGCGGATTGCGGGCGCATGGATTGAGCTAGAGACTTGAAATTTTGCGCAGATCCGTTTTTCGTAAAATGCGAGGCTAAGTTCGTTAACCCTAATACTGTCCTTAAGAAAAATAACGTATGTCTTCGTGGGTCAAGAATGACCCTCTACATAGAATACTACACCCGTCACAATTATCAGTGCTCTTCAATGGATTAAAATATGAACAAATAGATTATTGTTATCGGTATTCAAAAGAAATTTGTTCACTGGGCCTACATCATACAAACATTTTTCATGTAGTTGAGAAGACACTTTTAATTAAAATCGAATTTGGGTCAGAAATGACCCGAGGACAGTATGAGGGTTAATGGGCAAAAATGGGGGGTACCCCCCATAGGAACGAAATTGTTTTTTCCGAATTTCTCAAAAACGGTGCATCTTATCAAAAAAGTCTAAGAACAAAAGTTATTTAGAATATGATTCTACATAAAACTCCCATACATCAAAATCCGATTGGAACAAGTTTTAAAAAAATCTTATTGGAAAATTTGAATTCAAATGAAATTTTGATACGCCGTTCAATTAAATCACCATACGGGTTTTCAATAATTGCCAGATTGGCAATTATAGCTTTCAATAATTGCCAGATTGGCAGTTATAGGAAGGTTCTTTTATATATTTCCCCCGTGTTAACCTACCCCTTCAAACCCCTTCCTGCTTGGGATATCGAGTAAAATTCTTTGTATTGTGTTCAGTACAATATCTGGAAGATTCTTTTATATATTTCTCATCTGCGGACTTATCCCCTCAAACCCTTTGTAATTTTACCTATATTAAAAATTGAAACTAAAAACGTTCGAAATAAAAAAAAAAATTTTCTAAAAAAAATAAAACCGACTTTAAAAAAAAACTGAAAAGAGAAAAAAGCACTAAAAAGAAAAAAATAATTTCAAACTATGTCCATTAATAGCGTATTTAAAATTCGGCTTTTTTGGAGTGGCGTTAAATTTGCAACTAAAATAAATTACATACTTTCTAACCCTTAAGGCTAACTAAGAACTAAGATCGACTCCAAAAATTTTGTTGTCAAACAGATTAACTATAGACACGGCTCTTAGAAGCACCAAAACTAAGTTCTTTTATGTCCCAAATTGAATTCCCTATTTTTAAGCAATCGCTGTAAAAAAGCCCACTGTCTCATATGTTACTATTTTTTGTAGAAATCTATCCTATTTTTTGTCTCCATGTACAAACTGATTTTGTGCGAAACTTGACAATAGAAATTTTACAACGATTTTATTTAGTGTAAATTTAACGCCACTCCAAAAAAGCCGAATTTTAAATACGCTATTAATGGACATAGTTTGAAATTATTTTTTTCTTTTTAGTGCTTTTTTCTCTTTTCTTAATTCATAAAATTTGACATGGTTTTTCAGTATCGTCATTGAATTAAGACTTTTTTATGCCAGCTTAAACAGCAGAAATAATAATTTATTAACGCCTCAAAGTACAACAAAGAGCATTTATTTCAATTCTCCAATTGTTAGATTACAAGTCACTCACAATTTTTTCCAATTTGGTTCTATAAACTGTACATTTCATAATTTCAAAAATATAGTAAAAAACAACAATTGTTCCATTATTGATGCTATAGTACTTTAGCTCAATAAATAAATAAATAAATATTAAAAGTTTTTTAATACAACTTTTGCTAAGGTTAAAATCAAAATTATTATAATATTTTTTAAAAATAATAGACACTGACGAAATCGGTTCAGAACGAATAATTTGTTTTGTGAAAGACGGTATAAATAAAAAAAATTTTAGCTCTAGTACGTAAATTTCCGTGGATATTTAGCTTGTAGAGTAAAACGGGCGAAATAATATTCCCTAGAAGAAGGTTCGCAATAAAAGTTGTAGCGTATACTTCACGATGATTACTAAACTACGGCAAGTGCAGAAGTTTAAATCTTTGCTCAATTTAATTAACATGATCTAAATTTCTTTTTCGGCTAAAGGTCATACTTGTACATTTTGAAGTGTCAATGGATAACCATTCATCATACACCACTCGTTAACCCGTTCGGTACATATTTTTTTCTATGGGGGTTAAAGATTCTCTCTATACAAATTAATGATGTTTTTTTTTTTTTTTTTACAAATTTCATCAAAATACTGATTACTGATTAAAATTATTTACAATAACATATTAAAGCTTACTCTTCAGAAGCTCCAAACTATTGTTAAAATCAATATTTTCAAATTTCAAATTGAAATTACGGCATATGTTGGATATAGGTTCGTTAAGACCATAGTTTGTACGATGCATAGCAACATGAAGAAAATTATGACATCTACGTGGGCGAGAAGGAGTAAGTATAGATATATTTTCTAATATTTGAGGCGAGCTAATCAGTCCCGTTAACAATTTGAACATAAAGGTAGTCTTTGTGATACTCCTTCTTTCTTTTAAAGTTTTTAAATTTAGCACCGCAAGTCGATCTGCATAAGGAGGTAGACTTAAGACGTTGTTCCAGGGCAGTCCCTTCAGCGCAAAACGACTAAATCTCCTTTGCACCATTTCTATCCGATCACAATCTATCGCATAGAAAGGGTCCCAAACTACAGAACAATATTCTAATATTGGACGAACCAGAGAGCAGTATAAGGATTTGGTGACAAAAGGGTCAGAAAATTCCTTAGACCACCTCTTGATACAGCCCATGAGGGAATTAGCTCGACTCAAAATCGAATTTATATGATCAACAAAAGTAAGAGAAACGTCAAAAATTACTCCAAGGTCCTTAATTTGTTGAAGCCTGATCAGATCAGTCCCTTCATGGGTATAGTCATAAAATAAAAATCTTTTCTTCCTACCATAACTAAGGACAGAGCACTTGTCAACGTTTAGTAACATAAAGTTTTTTTTACACCACACATAAAAATTTTCAAAGTCATTCGATAAAAGTACACAGTCATTTATGCCACGAATAGGGTGGTATATTTTCATATCGTCAGCAAAGAGCAAAATAGAGCTATTTTTAACCGACTTCCAAAAAGGAAAAGGTTCTCAATTCCACCTGAATATTTTTTTTTTTTTAATGTATGTTCACGCCTAACTTTTTACTGGGTGGACCGATTTTGGTCATCCCAAAGAGAAAGTTGTAGAGACAGTTCCTGGTTGGGCCCTGGTTCATTCATGGGCAAAAATGGACCATTAGGGGGGGTGCCCCCCATACAAACGAAAACGTTTTTTCCGAATTTCTCAAAAACGGTGCATCTTATCAAAAAAGTCTAAGAACAAAAGTTATTTAGAATATGATTCTACATAAAACTCCCATACATCAAAATCCGATTGGAATAAATTTTAAAAAATCTGATTGGAAAGTTCGACTTCAAAGTGTAATTTTGGTACAAGTGCTCAAATTAAGATACCAATATCACCATCAGGTTTTCAATAATTGCCAGATTGGCAATTATAGCTTTTGTTATGTTTTTACGTTGTGTTCAGTACAATATTTGGAAGATTCTTTTATATATTTCTCATCTGCGGACTTATCCCCTCAAACCCTTTGTAATTTTACCTATATTAAAAATTGAAACTAAAAACGTTCGAAATAAAAAAAAATTTTCTAAAAAAAATAAAACCGACTTTAAAAAAAAACTGAAAAGAGAAAAAAGCACTAAAAAGAAAAAAATAATTTCAAACTATGTCCATTAATAGCGTATTTAAAATTTGGCTTTTTTGGAGTGGCGTTAAATTTGCAACTAAAATAAATTACATACTTTCTAACCCTTAAGGCTAATCGTTTACATACTTTCTAACCCTTAAGGCTAACTAAGAACTAAGATCGACTCCAAAAATTTTGTTGTCAAACAGATTAACTATAGACACGGCTCTTACAATAGAAATTTTACAACGATTTTATTTAGTGTAAATTTAACGCCACTCCAAAAAAGCCAAATTTTAAATACGCTATTAATGGACATAGTTTGAAATTATTTTTTTCTTTTTAGTGCTTTTTTCTCTTTTCAGTTTTTTTTTAAAGGCGGTTTTTTTTTTTTTTATAATCAAATAAATGTCATTCACATATAACACGAAAAGCATCGGACCCAGATGGCTTCCCTGAGGTACACCAGAAATATTATATATAGTTTTCGAAGTTTTCCCTCGAAAACAAACTCTTTGAGTACGATCACAAAGGTAAGAGTTTAACCACTTGAGAAATAATGGGGGAAAACCCAGAACAGAAAGTTTAAACAACAAAATTTTATGCGAAATTGAGTCAAATGCTTTGGCTAAATCAGTATATATGCAGTCGACCTGCAGCCCATTCTCGACGATATTTTGGCAGAAAGATGTAAATTGAACTAAATTTGTTTCAGTAGATCGACCTTTTAGAAATCCGTGTTGCTGCGGAGTAATGATAGAGCTTATATGAAACTGTAACACAGAACAGATAATAGACTCAAATAGTTTAGGAATGGATGACAATTTAGCAATAGGTCTATAATTTGCAACATTCGATCTATTGCCTTTTTTGTGGATTGGGATTATATAAGATGCTTTCCAAATATCAGGGAAAATCCCATCACGAAGAGACAAATTAAATAAATAAATAAGTGGTTTGACAAAACTATTATTACAATACTTAAGCACGGCAGCGGGGACGCCATCGGGACCAGACGAATAATTTAAGTCAAGTTTATTTATTGATTCACAGATAGTATGCTCGTCAATGCTCAAATCCTTCATGGTCAAGGTAGTTAAAGGTATTTTAGTCAAGAAATCAAAATAATGCTCAACAATATCACAGTTTAAATTATCACTAAACGCGCCTTGAAAAAGATCTGCAAAGAAGTTACAGATTTCCTCAGAGTTGTCAGAATTAAAATTTTTCAAAAATAATGACGTCGGGTAACCGTCGACGTTTCTCTTACTATTAATAAAATTCCAAAAACTTTTTGGATCACGTTTTAATTTGGTTTTCATGCTCGACACATAGCTATCATAAGCTTGGCTAGCAGCAGAAAGGAATTTGTCCTTAAAATAACAGTAAATTTTAAAATCGTACTCACATTGGGACTCAACAAATCTTTTCCAGTGTTTCGTTTTTAGGTTTCGCAGATGCATAATTTCAGTATTAAACCATTTAGGACGTGTTAGAAGATTTTTCTTCGTAAAGTAGGGTACTGTCAAATTTAAAATTTCAAAAATAGTATAAAATTTAGAAGTTGCAATGTCAATATTTGCTTCATTTAAGACCACGTCCCAATTAACCATGTCAAAAAGCTTAGACATTTCTGAAAAGTTAGCTTTTCGAAAATTAAAATTTTGAATATTACAAAAAAGACTACTTGAAAGTGAACAATCAGTATGCAAGAAACAAGTTAACGCTGGATGATGACCACTCGCTGGCAGGATTGGAGAGATGCAGGTGCTCACAACCAAAGAAGAAGCATCTGACGTAAATATGAGGTCCAAAACGCGACCATTTGCATTGAGTATGCTATTAACTTGGCAAATATTGTGTGAGTATAGTTCATCCAGGAATGCAGATTCAGCTTGACATGAAGTACTCGGAATAAGGAAACTCTCGTCGTCACATGGAGACCAGGAGACTGATGGCAAGTTAAAATCACCAAAAATTAAAATGTCATCTTCAGGATTCATTAGGTCCAGCACAAATTGGATTCCTCTATTAAATGTATGGTAGATTTCGATTTGAGATGACGGCGCAGTGTAGAAGATTATTACAAAGATGTTGCGTGAGCATAATTTAAGTTTGACACATAAAAACTCCAATTCTAGAACGTCAGGCACGTTGACAATACAAGAGTCCAACGACGAACGAATAGCACAGAGAACGCCACCTCCAACTGTAGCATTGTAGGAACAGTGTCTGTCACGTCGAAAGACAGTAAAATCAGAACTAAAAAGTTCGTTGTTCAGAAAGCTGGCATTTAACCATGTCTCAGTGAAGCACACTACGTCAAAGTCGCATCCAGTCGATGCGCAGAATAGCTGAGGAATTTTTGTACGAATCCCGCCTACGTTTTGGTAGTAGCAGGAGATGCGAGTACTCCGTTTTTTGAATTTCCCTTGAAGTGGGTTTTAAGATTTCTAGGCTGAAACTCCTTGACGATCATATCAGAAGGCCAAAAATTCCCGTTTATTACATCCGAAAAGCAATATTCTGGTAGAAAAACTTTAAATGACGATATAGTTGACCCAGGTTTTTGCATAAACTTGGACGATGCAATTTTATCGCCATCTTTAAATTTATAATTTGATTGGAGGAAACCAAGTACGTCGTCTGTTGTCGTTGAGGGATCCAGTCTGGATAAGAACAATACCCTTGGTCGGCTGACTGTTTTCAGTGTTGTTATCGAAGAGATAACAGTTTTGGCGACAACATCAACCACTTGACTATTTCCCGAGTCCGTTTTTTCGTGCTCTGCGAGATCTTCAACCGATTCGACGCCACCATCAGGTAACGCGCTGATTTTTGTTCCGTGCCAAGTGGACGTCCTGCATCAGCATATTCCAAAGGAATCCCAGATTTGGAACTGCGCGGCTCATTTAAGTCAACGTGGACAAAACTTTTGGTTGGATTTTGCCTATTTTTTTTTTGGTGATACTTTTATTGTTTATATTATTCAACGTCGTATTTAGTAAGTCAGAAATCGCATCCATTTTAGAAGTTAACGTCTCAAGTTTTGCAGTGTAATCATTTTTTAAAGTATCGATTTGAAGAGTTTGAGATTTTAATATAGTTAAGACATCGCTTAAAGTAATATTGTTGCATTTGTCGCATCTAAAAGTATACATTTGAAGATTTAGCACATGTATCCAATGTCGAAGTAGGCAGTTGGTAGCACTTTAAATGATAGGACCGATAACAAGGTCCATCACATGCTATAAATCTACTGGATCTTGACTCCACCTCTCCACATTTTCCACATTTTGGATCGCAAAAAGAATTACTAGCAAATGCCATAGTTTTTGCTTTGCGATTTCACGTAAATTGTTTTATGTAATTTGTTTGCTGTGCGTATAAAATGTTAATGATTACCAAAAATCCCGTTGGCGCTGTTATCGTTTAAAAAGGCTTGAAGCTCAGAAGCGGCAAAATTTTCAAAAATTTCACACTGACAACACGCAGAAATGTCAAAATTTGAAATGTTTATGTTTTGAAATTTTTATAAACAATGTCGATCAACGACAGTAAAAAGCGCGGCAAAGTGATAATTGTCTTTTTCAATATATATATGTGTGATTGTGTGAAATTGTCAAAAAGTTTTAAAAGTTTTTACGAAAAAAAGAAGACTGCGCAAAACTACGATGACAATTTTATAATCACCAGGACAGCGAAATGTGAACTATCGACACAGCAAGACACTTCGTATGAAAGTAATTTCTAAGCACTCAAAATTATAATTTTATTAGGCAACAACTCACTAGGCAACAACTCTGTTACAACTCCATGATATGCTTTACATAGTTCTTTGTGATTTATTGAATTCTGCCACACTTTTGTCTATTATTAGAATTTCATTTTAAGTTATTAGTATTCATTTAAAACAAAAAAAAATTAATTAATTAAAAAAAATTATTTTTTACAAATACGTCCACTGTGGTCCAGCTTTTTACTCAAAAAATCAATATTGGGTCACAAATGCATTTAAAGGTGCACTGAATGAGAATAGAGTGTTGCAAATAAATAAATAATAAGACAATTCAAATTTTTTAGCATGATGCCATATGGCATCAAAATACCGAATGGGTTAAGTAAATGGAGTTGTTCTTGTAGTAAGAAATAATAGTCAAGTAAAATTTAAAATGAAATAAAAAAAAATAAAAAAAATTAAAAAGATTAAAAAAAAATTGATTAATTTTATTAATTATGAAATTTAAATTTGAATGGAAGAAACAGTATTCCACATTACCCACCTTAAATATTTGTATGGAAAAAATAGTATGCCACATTAGCCGTTTTCACCATGACAAACCAAAAAAAATGATTTCTTAGTCAAATTCGCATCAATCCAAAAATGTTCCTTATAAAAATCAAATGTGTTGTCTAAATAATCGTTCACTGATTCACAGTTAAAAAACAACTTAAAATTGGCTTTCGAGATTCACTTGAATGTGGAGACAGTGCTCAAAAACGTCTTTCAGAAAATTCCGGTATAACCTGATAAAACATGGACTTGTCAACACCAACAATGGTTGCCGAATTTCACAAAAAACAGTTTTGTATGTTTGATCTTGCGATGCGACATCTCATATCCCAGAAATGATGGTGTACCACATTACCCGCCTATACCACAATGCCCGAACTTACTCTAATCTTTAAATAATTATTACAATACAAAATGGTTACCAAAAAACTTTAAATTCAATCGGACATAAAAAGTTTGTTCACTGTTATCTTTAAAAAAAGTGAAAAAAAAACAAAATAAAAATTTTGAAAAAACCCCCGATTAAAGAAAAACCCTAAAAAATTGAAAAACTCGTGAATCAAAAAAAATCTTTAAAAAGAATAAAAATAATCATTACAGTAAATTTAAAATTTGTGTGCGCCGGGAAAGCCTATTGGTCGTTGAATTTGTGTGGATTTGGACTATAATCTAGAGAATGAACAATGGGACGTGTTGCAAGACCTTCTAATTCAAGTCTTGAATTCTAAAACCGGATACGTGTTCAGTGACCCCGAAAACCCCCTAATGCAATTTTTACCCGGGAAAATGGGAAAAAGGATATTTACGTTATCCTTACAGGACCTTCTGTTTCTAATTTTGAAAATTTAGCACCGGATTTATGATCAGCGGCTCCGACATCTCTTATTGCCAGTTTTTTATAGGAAAAATGGGAAAAAGCATATTTGGGTTATCCTTACAGGACCTTCCGTTTCGAATTTTGAAAATCTAATACCGGATTCGTGATCAGCGACCCCAGAAACCCACGAGTGAAACTTTTCAGCCTCCTATTGAGCAGGATTCATGGCGAAAATCACGGTTTAAAAACACCCAAACCCTTTAATTTTAATAAAAACGCACCCTAAAACTTTTTTTATGATCTGGCAATACTAAAACGTCAGTCAAGGTTTACATTTTTATCATGGTGAAGTTCAAAAACGAGCAATGCCACACAGCTGGTCAAACAATTGATCTATTGAAGGAGAAGTTCGGTAATCGTATAATCTTCGCTCATGCGATTTAACGCCGTTGGATTTCTTTTTATAGCCAATCACGTTAGAGGAGCTCAGGAACAATATCGAACGCGAAATTGCCAACGTTCCGGCCGATATGTGTGGAAGAGTGGTGGAAAATTGGCTCCAAAGAATCAATCAGCAAACGTGCTCACGGTGGCCATATGAACGACATCGAATTTCATACTTAAATGTAACATGTCCACTACACCTGGAATAAATTTCAGCCCGATATCTCAATTATTCTGTGTTTTATTTAAATACAAAATTGATATGTCCTTATTGAAAGACCCGATATATACGGGACAGCCAGGCATTCCTTTTTCGGGACATACATTTTCTTAAAATTTAATTTTTTGCACAAAAACTGTCCTCACTTATTTGCCTATAACTTCGAAACTAAGAACGGTATAGCAATTAAATAAAAACCATTTTGTAGACAATTTAAAAAGCATTAGGATAGAGGAAGAGTTTTTGAAAAAAAATTAGGTTTTCTAAATTTTTTCAAACATTTTTTCTACATGTAGAACAATTTTTTTTCATAATTTGGTCCGAGCCCTCTTCGTTTGTACAGACCATTACAATACACCCTGTATAGATAAACTTCTGTCAATAGCAAAACAGCAATACATCTATAAAAATTTGAAAAGGAGATGTACCTCTGATGCACACGCCGCACTATGGGGCCAAAGTGTAATTCGGCGGCCATAAATCCATAACTTTTGAACGGATCAATATTTTTGGATGGGGTTTTTTTGTTGGCTAGATAAAAATTCAAGCTTTATTTCCTTACAATCTGATCACCCCCTACCCTCCCCCACCCATCTGCATTTGAAATCAAAAATTACCAAAATCTCGAGAACGGTTGATCGTACAGAAAAAATCAGTAATGACGAATATATTTAGAATGTCATTTTACATATATCGTCAGTACATGAAAATCGAATAGGAGCAACTTTAATACCCTATATGATAAAATAATTAAAACTATAATATTTGTTGTTGTAATATTTTTTTGGTTTTTGGTTTTGTTTTAAAGTTGTTTTTTAAATGTTATAAAAAAATATAGCATTTTTAAAGACAACTTTTTTTTAATACGATTATTTTAATACAATTTGAAATTACATTAAGTTGCGGAAAAATTATATTCTAATAATGTCTTGATCTACGTCGCATTTTAACAATTTTAGGATTTCTTGATATTCCTCGTCATTCAATTAGTCTTTTACATTTGTCCATTTAGAACGCAGAGAAGCCAAAAATGGATCTGACGATAGAAGGAATATATTCATCAAATCTTCATTTTGGTTGGTTCTATCGTTTTTTCTACTGTTGGTTAGTCTAAAACAAGCCTGGGCACTCCTTGGCTCGTCTGGCTCCTCACAACGATAACATTTTTATTCAAATTTTACGAGAATACAATCAATGTATGAACATTTTTACTCGACTCTCCAACGCAATGATACGTGTTGGTAGACGACGGCCACTTCGGCAGCCAAAATCAAACGATTGACTAACAATCGATGGAGCGAGCCTACGACAGTCATTCAGTATAATTTCTGTTGTTGATGCGTGCGCATGTATACATTTGCTCCCCAAAACCCTAATTGCTTCCCAAAGTACACTGACGTACGAAATTTTTTCAGAAATTCGATTTTTTAAATTTTAATTTTCCATTATGAAACGCTCATATTCAAATTCAAATACTATGTCGTGTGATTGGGAAAACAAATATTTAATAACCACAAATAATGATAACCGTCAATGTCTAGTTTGCAATTACATGTCGAATAAAAAATTCAATCTAGAACGCCATTACAACAGCTGTCCTATCAGGTAACATAATGCAATTTAGCGCATGTTTTTACAAAGCACAGAACCGGAAATACGTCCCCACACGTTTTTTTGCACAACGGAACTTATTATTTTTTTGTAATCGCATCATGATAAATTGTGTAGTCCACTGTTCCTAAACATCTCCATCAAAAGCGAAAGAGCGTAAAAATGAAAAATATGCGTTTTCTCATTTTGTGTTATAGTATATGAAGAAACATAAAATTTCTTTGAGTAATAGTAAATCACTACACACATGGTGCCCAGGCCTGGTCTAAAATGTCTGTAGTCTTTATTTTTCGATTCCTGAGCTTCTTCTAAAAGCTCCTCAAGTGGTAAAATGCTTTTTTCAATTATCAGCTTGCCATGGAAAAGCACTTTATGCATTGTTGCAGACATATTTCTCCAATTGTAATGTCTATTATACAAATCAGCTGCGGACTTAGCATATGATTCGAATTTATCTGGATTTACTGCCTGCTTGCTTGAAAGCACCGATAAAATAACTTTTAATCGTCGAATTATTGCAAATTTATTAATATTCTGTTCTAACATATATACATCATACTAATATATAAACATAATAAAAGCTATAATTGCCAATCTGGCAATCATTGAAGACCCGTATGGTGATATTCGTATCAAAATTCGAACAGTTGTACCAAAATTCCACTTGAAGTCAAACTTTCCAATAAGATTTTTTAAAATTTATTCCAATCGGATTTTGATGTATGGGCGTTTTATGTAGAATCATATTCTAAATAACTTTTGTTCTTGCACTTTTTTGATAAGATGCACCGTTTTTGAGATATTCACAAAAAACGATTTCGTTCGTATGGGGGGTACCCCTCCTAATGGTCCATTTTTGTCCATTAATGAACTTAGCCTCGCATTTTACGAAAAACCGATCTGTGCAAACTTTCAAGTCTCTAGCTCAATCCGTGCGCCCGCAATCCGCGCCACAGACAGACAGACGGACGGACGGACGGACGGACAGACGGACGGACATGCAAAAATTAAATATTTTTATCATTCTAAACACACTGGTGTAATTCATTTTTTTGTGCGATGACGGGATCTTGGCGTTACAAACGGTAAGGCAAAGTTAATATACCCTTTGGTTTCACCATACGGGTATAAAAATGAGTTGGTGTCTGTCTGTCTGTCTGTCTGTCTGTCTGTCTGTCTGTCTGTCTGTCTGTCTGTCTGTTCCTCTTTCACGCAAAAACGGCTGAACCGATTGACTTGAAATTTGGCATGAGTGTCTGTGGTACTTCTGGTTCCAACATAGGCATACGAAAAAGTAGCGCGAGGGGTGGGGGGAGTAAGGGGAGGGGGTAAAGTGATTTCGAAACTTAGTTTTTGCGCTATGTTACTCTTTCGCGGGGAAACTACTGAACCAATTGGCCTGAAATTTGGCATAGATGTTCCTCGCGGATCCAGCACCAACATAGACCCATTAAAAAGTAGCCCGATTGGTGGGGAAAGTAAGGGGAGGGGGTAAAGTGATTTCGAAACTTGGTTTTTGCGCTATGTTACTCTTTCGCGGGGAAACTACTTAACCGATTGGCCTGAAATTCGGCATAGATGTTCGTCGGGGGTCCAGCACCAATATAGACCCATTAAAAAGTAGCCCTAGAGGTTGGGCGAGTAAGGGGAGGGGGTAAAGTGATTTCGAAACTTAGTTTTTGCGCTATGTTACTCTTTCGTTGGAAACTACTGAACTGATTGGCCTGAAATTTGGCACAGATGTTCGTCGGGGGTTCAGCACCAACACAGACTCATTAAAAAGTAGCCCGAGGGGTGGGGGGAGTAAGGGGAGGGGGTAAAGTGATCTCGAAACTTAGCTCTTCCTCTATGTTACTCTTTCGCGGGGAAACTACTGAACGGATTGGCCTGAAATTTGTCATAGATGTTTGTCGGGGCTCCAGCCCCAACACAGACTCATTAAAAAGTAGCCCGATAGTTGGGGGGAGTAAGGGGAGGGGGTAAAGTGATCTCGAAACTTAGTTTTTGCGCTATGTTACTCTTTCGCGGGGAAACTACTTAACCGATTGGCCTGAAATTTGGCATATATGTTCGTCGGGGATCCAGCCCCAACATAGACCCATTAAAAAGTAGCCCGATAGGTTGGAGAGTAAGCGGAGGGGGGTAAAGTAATACCGAATGCAAGTGCTGGAATTTTTTGTTAGTTTGTTAACCCGTTCGGTACATGTTTTTTTCTATGGGGGTTAAAAATACTCTCTATACAAATTAATGATGTTTACGCTATCAGTATTCATTTAAAACAAAAAAAAAGAAAAAAAAAGAAAAAAAAATTAAAAATTTTTATTTTTTACAAATACGTCCATTGTAGTCCAGCTTTTTACTCAAAAAATCAAAATTGGGTGACAAATGCACTTAAAGGTGCACTAAATGAGAATAGAGTGTTGAAAATAAATAACTAATAAGTCAATTCAAATTTTTAACTGCGTTGCCTATGGCATCAAAATACCGAATGGGTTAATCATTTTCCGAAGAGAAAAAACTAACGAACAGCATGCAGGCTACCTAATTTTTAACCAAATGAATTTAGTTTTCCTAAGTTTTTTTCTGTTCACGCTTTTAGCCGGGCGAAGCCGGGTCCAAATTCTAGTATGTACATATGTATATCTAAGATATTGATTTATATTGCTCTAATTATTCATAGTACCAGGAAGACCAAGCCATGCTCGGCGATCTCAAAATCCTCCTTCTGCCCTGTCAGTAATTGAATCCGATTGTAATTGCAACATGATTCGTATAATGAGATTCAGAGAACTTGATTGTTTTGTAATTACTATTTATCGCTGCCGATAGATATCTAAAAAGTGATATTTTTAGAATGCATATCGCAAATCCTTATTCCCTAGCAATATTGCGAATTTTCATTAAGATACCTTCACGTAATTCGAAGACACCAGGCGAGGGGTATCGAGGGGAGGAAAAAGTCAGGTTTGTAGTGGAGAAATCGAAAGCTCTTAGCCCCCTTAGTAATACTGTAAAGTTTCATTAAGATCGGACCACCCAATTCGAAGATACCGGGCGAGGGGTATCCAGGGGAATTTTCTCAGAGGTGAAAAAAATAAGATTATCCGTTTTAAACGGGTTTACTGTCAAGAAGGGTGACAGTGAAACCATTATGCTGGTATTACTCGATATAATACTGTTCTAACGCACTAGGAGCAACAAAAACAGTATATCCTGCATGCGTTGGAACAGCATTATAAACAAATATCAATGCAAAGCTATTCGAAAGCAAAATTCATTGAATATTTAACAAAAATTATGAACAATTTCAAGAAAAAAAATTAAAAAAAATTCCATTAAATTTTGTATTTTAACCCTTAATTGATGAGGTGGGCCCAGTGGACTCACATTGACTTTTCTCTCTTTGCTATTTCTCATGTTTTCAGCACAGTGACTCTGAAATCTTCAGTACCTTCATACAGTATGGTGTTGTATGCCGAGTTAAAAGCACGGATTTGGTATGTGATTAGAACAAGTCCATTGTAAACCACCTCATCATTTACGCATATGATTTTCAGCTCATAAATTAAGGGTTAAAATGTTTTATAACAAATAAGAATATCGGAAAAACTTAAAAAAAATTCTACTTTTGAAAAATCTGACCAGTACAAAATCCGTTTCAGACAAAAAATTTAGGATATCCATAAATCTGTCTGTTTGTCGGTCTGTATCTATGTCGTATAACTTTAGATCGGCTTCATTTTTTTTTTAAAATTAATCTACATTTCATTCTCTAGAACATAGGCTTACCAGAAGAAATATTCCACCCTTTAGAAAGTGCAAAAAATACATTTAAAGAAAATAATTCATGAAAATGTTCTTAAAAAATTGATGTTTTGGGACCAAAAAAGCATTAAATTTCAACCGTAGGTCAAAACTTCGTGAGAATTAGATGTTCGTCTAGTTATCCTCTACAAAAGTTGTCTTTAGACCATCAACGAAAAATTAAATATTATAGGAGTTACGGACAGTTAAAGCGATTCAACATTTTAAAGTCTATTTTTGAAACTTCAATGAAAAACCGGCTGGGTTTTTTCCACTACAGGTTCTTACTTTTTTTTTTTAAATCTTATTTTTTTGACCTAAACTTCACGAAAATGGACGGGGAGCAACAAAAATTACAACTTTGCACATATGGGCAATCTAATATATATACATACAAAATTTCGCGAAAAAAATAGTATTTTTAGAATATCCAGAATTCTGGAATAGCAATTTTAAGAAAAAAAATGTAGTACTACAAATTTTTAATTTTTATTATAATTGCCTAAATATGTCCTCAGTTTGACGATAAAATCGATTTTTCTGTACTAAGTGACTTAATAAAGTTAAAAAAAAATTTGTTGTAAATTCGAAAATTGAAAAAACAGAATTTTTACCAACTTTGACCGTTCGGAAATTACTTGTCACAGGAGAGTGTCCTTTTGGATTTCTAGGTTCCCAAGTATTCCCAACGCAATGACATAACTGAAATCCTTCAAAGGGAGAACTCAAAATTTGTAATTTTGGTCGCCGAATATCACTTTGGCCCCAACGGTTAAATTAAGTAGAAAATCTAGTTAAATCAACTAAAAATATAATTTTAACTAGAAAATCCAGTTAAAATCGTCCCAAACAACTAGAAAATCTAGTTACATCGCTTAACTAGATTCAATCTAGTTAAATTGAACTAGATAGAAAAATATTTCCTGTGCAAAATTCGAGTAATCGGACAAGCGGAGGTGGATTAAAATTAGATTGTTAGATTTGACCCTGAAAAATTAACACTGAAGGGAAACTAAATTAAAGTTTGTAAAATAAAAAAAAATCAAATAGAATGTACGATCCTAATTTCATACGAACTCAATTATTTCGTGTACATAATTCGAATCGCCCGCCAATTATAATAATATAGCTTGCATACCCGTTAGAATACGAAGAAACCCGGAAACAACTTAAAAACTTTTGAGAAAAATCTTATCCTTGCAGGGCTCTCCGTTGCGATTTAGTCTAACATCAGATTCGTAATCAGCGACCCCGAAAATTCCATAATGCCAATTTTTCCAGGCAAAAACCGGAGAGGATGTTCGCATTATCCTTACAGGACCTTTCGTTAGGATTTTTGAAATTGTAACAAATTCGTGATCAGCGACCCCGAAAACCCCCTAATGCCATTTTCCCCGGAAAAAAATGGGAAAAAGGATATTTGCGTTATCCTTACAGGACCTTCCGTTTTGAGTTTTGAAAATCTAACAACATATTCGTGATAAGCGACCCCGAAAACCCCCTAATGCCATTTTCCCCTGAAAAAATGGGAAAAAGGATATTTGCGTTATCCTTACAGGACCTTCAGTTTTGAATTTCGAAAATCTAACACCGGAGTCGTGATCAGCGGCATCAAGAACCCCCGATTGAAACTTTTCAGCCTCCTATTGAGCAGGATTCATGGCGAAAATCACGGTTTAAAAATACCCAAACCCCCTTTACCCCCCGTTCACCCCTTAGGGGTAAAATTTCGGAAAACCCCGCCTTAGTGAGCGCCTACGCAATGGTTGGGACATACTGTGAAAGTTTCAAGTCTCTAGCTTCAGGGGTTTGGGCTGGGCGTTGATGAGTCAGTCACTCAGTCGGGTTAAACGATTTTATATATAGAGATTAATATATGTTATTGATGAAATGTTTGTCCCAAATATAAAATATAGTTTCATTAATTCCTTAATCTTTAGACATTAGTAACACCAAAAATTATTTATTATCACTGTTAAAAAGCTTAAATGAGAATCAAACTGACTAGTTTTTTTTAAGATTCCAGAACAAATCTGCGTTCCACAACCGAACTCGTTCAATCACTTCACTTTATTAATTTTCTAAGGTTATAATTAATAACGTATGTAGGTAAATTCCTAAAAGTTGCGGAAGGAGTGGAGAATGCACGAGTATTTTTTGTATTTTTCATGGGGCGATTAGTTTTTTTTATTTTAGGAATAAGAGAGGCAACTTGGGACAACGATCCAAATTACGTACACTTATTTTATAGATTTTTTAGGGAATATATAGTTTTTCATAAAAATGTTAGAGGGATGTATTGTTATCTCTTACAGTGCTCTCAAGCTATTTAAACATTTACTTAAACAGGAGAAAATTTTGGGAAAAATCCACAATTTTGACACAAAAATAATAAAAATAATGAAATTTATGCCAAAAATTTTAGTAAAAATTTAAAAATGATTTGATATAAATGAACATGTGACATATTTCTCAATCAAAAAAGTAGATGGTAACAAGTATTTTCAGTGTAGAACAGATTATATAATGGGAACAAGGAAATGTTTAGTTTCCAAATTGTATGTAAACTGCTCTCTGAAATTTATTTTTAGCATGGCTAAAGTTCTGCACAATATCACAAGTCAGAATAAATACATAGTAGCGATTCAGATCCAATGAGAATTAGCGAAAACTTTCTGGTAAATACGCATTTAGATACTTATGTGCGTAATAAAGCCCCACGGTAACGGCAGATTTTTGTAAATATGCAATCTTCTACACATAAAGCTGTTTCAATGTTTCTTTAAGTTCTATCACATTTTACATTTTTTGTTTATATTTTTACTCGATTTTTAAACAATCGAGATCACAAATATTTCAGCATGCAAATAATTCAGTCTGTTGCGAATATTTTAGTTTTCTAGTAACATTTGTGAATTCTGTATTGCCATTTTCAACTAAACTTGTATATTTAAAGAATAGAAATTTTCAAGTTACCGACATTCGTGATACAGAAGAAAAATCTCCAATATGTTAGTGACACAACTCTTATTTTGTGATATTTGTATAGTATATATCATAAAATGACATAATCGGGATTTTTCTTATGTATTATTGTTCATTGACGCAAATGGTATTAGTATTTTGTGTCTAAAGGGCTATACACAGTTAAGTTTTAAAATAGTTGTACGACTTTTTAAGATGTTATGAAGTATATATTACGAATATTCTTTCGACGTTATTGTTATTCAATTAATATAACGATAGGAGAAGGACAAAATGTGCTTTCGTTCCGATCTACAATCAAATGATTCATATCGTTTTCGAATTGAAAGTTTGAAGAATCGTATTCATGGCCGAAAATAATCAGAAAACAGGTCAAATTTAGAGCCAACCCCTAAATTTCCAAAGTGAAGTAAGGGCATTAATGGATCAGCTGCAATTATTGTATTATGGATTAAATAGCAATACAAGTAATGAAAATTCCACTTGATCGTGAATTGAAGAAAAAAAAATTATTTGTGGAGTTTATCTAAAAGAAAAACTCCAATTTACAGAAAAATTGAAGTGTTAAAATTCGTGTTAGATGGTTAAAATTCGTGTTAGATGGGAATAAAATGCGAGCAATTTTCAATTTTGTTAGTAATGATATCAATTTTACCAGTGTAGATTTCAATAAAATTAGAAGAAAATAATTTCAGAAGTCGCAGCCGCAGATGCAACAGCGACTGTTGGAGCAACTGTAATATCTGCTTCTGCCAATGAATATGCTGATGAGGAAGTAAGCTATAATCCGAGCAAAATGTGAATGTTGTGATTGATGATTATTTAATATTTAACAGTGGTAAAAGACACATGACTGGTGCCATGATTGACTTTAATGATAGTAGGAAAAGTGGGAATGATAATACCGATGAATTTAATACAGTTTGACTTAATAGTTCAGAAGGCATAACTGATAATATCTTTAAATCCGGAAAGTGTTCAAGACAGAAAAAAGAATTCAGTCAATCTGAATTTTTTCATCAAATTGAATTTCGAGGTTCCGATTTTTGCTTTTTATACTCCTTTACACATACAAAATGAACCAATTTTGGAGATCGGTTACGCTCAACCCCCTCCGAATCTACTTCTCTACACCCTCATTGTAAATTTTTATACCCGTATGGTGAAATCAATGAGTATATTAACTTTGCCTTACCGTTTGTAACGCCAAGATCCCGTCAACACACACAAAAATGAATTACACCAGTGTGTTTAGAATGATAAAAAAAAATTGAATTTTGCATGTCCGTCCGTCCGTCTGTAGCGCGGATTGCGGGGGATTGAGCTAGAGACTTGAAAGTTTGCACAGATCCGTTTTTCGTAAAATGCGAGGCTAAGTTCGTTAATGGGCAAAAATGGACCATTAGGGGGGGTACCCCCCATACGAACGAAATCGTTTTTTGTGAATATCTCAAAAACGGTGCATATTATCAAAAAAGTGCAAGAACAAAAGTTATTCAGGCTATGATTCTACATAAAACTCCTATACATCAAAATCCGATTAAAATCGATTTCAAAAAATCTTATTGGAAAGTTTGACTTCAAACTAGAATTTTGGTACAACTGTTCGAATTTTGATACGAATATCACCATACATGTTTTCAATAATTGCCAGATTGGCAATTATAGCTTTTGTTATGTTTTTAGCTGGGAACTAGTTTCTACGTTACTAAGTCACTGTGTTAATTCGAATCGTCTGGGCGCAAAATGATTCGCATCCATTTGATTTTTTTCCTCCGAGGCGAAACACCCAGGAGAATTGCCGGCGATTCGCATACGCGAAGCCTTTTCGATAATTTGCATTTTCTGACAAATTTACACTGAAGACAAAAAAATAGGAATATTACAGAAAGTTTTAATTTTTTACTATATGTAAAAAATAAAACAATTCGTTTCATTTAAAGAATCATTTCTTTTTTATGTACAGTAAAAAAAATTAAGAAGATGGGTTTAAATTTGCTGTATTCCACAACAAACTTATGTTGTTTTCCATTCATCCGTCCGGGGCAAATCTCGGATAGTTTCCATACACTTCTATGTCAAAAAAGGGTTCTGAGAATGTTCCATTCATTTCACTCAGAACAAATTATGTACAATTTTAGGATCATTTTGCGATTCCGGATTTAATTTCAGAATTCACTCAAACTATATCACTACAAGCGAAGACAATGGGTGCATTCAGGGACCCGAGCTGCTGTGGAGCGGCTCAGTATGTGTCAAAAAACCGCTCAGTGTTTACTGAATGCACCGCTACTGAGCCGCGCACATAAAACTGTCAAAATATTCGGAGTTATAGTGGAAGATGGACCGAGATATAATTATTTCCACAATATTCGATATTTGCGCGTCAGATATGTTAAATTTGGAGCCCATCGCAATGTTCGTTGACGAATGTCATTTTGAAGTAACCTCAATTCGAAGTTCGAAGCCTGAAAGAAACCGGGATTATTTTGAGGTGACTATACCGAAGTACACTCCCGAACTCTTTCGTCAACATTTTCCGCAACGCCGACTATTTCCATTTCCGTTTGCTCAGCAAGAACTTTCATGAGGCTTCCCGTATTATGAATAACATAAATAACTAAAAATATTATAAATAACGATTTCCGTCGTCATTTTTACAGGTTATGTTATTTTACGCTGAGAAAAAATGTGAGCTACTCAGTTGAGCCGCTCTGTAGCGATTGCGTTCAGTAACTGAAGACCTTTTTCGCTCTAGAGCGATGCAATTCGGAATTGCAATTGATCTTCGTTTGAGAATTGGAGTTAGTAGATTCTTGAGTGTTAGGAATAGAAAACGACATTAATCTCATCACAGTATCTCCCGGACCACCGAACTGATTGCCATGAAATTTTGCACAGAGATTCAACTTACTTCATAGGTGCTCGCTAAGAAACAGTTGTTCAAAATTCCACCACTAAGCCGTTAACGAGAGGTGGGTAAGGAGTTGGTATTATAAGACACTGATTTTTGCCATGAACCCTGCCTGTTAGGCAGCTGAGAAATGTCACTTGGGGGTTTTCGGGGTCATTGGATTGGGTAATTTTTCCTTTTGGAAGGACCATTGAAAGCGAGAAGCAAATACAACACCATTTACCACAAACGTAAGAGCTCTAATTCGTCTTTATGGATATCGAATTTCGTTAGCGACGAACTTCGTTATATGTGGAATTAGGGTATAGTATCCAGATCTGAGCCCCGGCACCAGTTCTGAGCACCCCTGTTAATTTTCCGACTAAAGAAGAATTGTGCGCGATTGAGCCGATTAAACCACATTTCACAACGTGATGATGAAACCAATTATTCTTCGAATTTCTATAAGTTACTAGGCGTACTTAATTTAATACGGGGGGCTCAGAACTGGATTTTGGGATAATTTCCACATTTACACATAATTCCTTTTACTTTCTTCTACGGAGTATAATAAAGTATTGTATTCATGAAAAATTTCGACCTCTTAATTTTGCCTAAAAAACATTTCCCGATCACTCCTGAGTCGATTGGAGTCATATTTAAAAAATGTCTTTCTGTCTGTCAGTCTGTCAGTCTGTCAGTCTGTCAGTCTGTCAGTCTGTCAGTCTGTCAGTCTGTCAGTCTGTCAGTCTGTCAGTCTGTCAGTCTGTCAGTCTGTCAGTCTGTCAGTCTGTCAGTCTGTCAGTCTGTCAGTCTGTCAGTCTGTCAGTCTGTCAGTCTGTCAGTCTGTCAGTCTGTCAGTCTGTCAGTCTGTCAGTCTGTCAGTCTGTCAGTCTGTCAGTCTGTCAGTCTGTCAGTCTGTCAGTCTGTCAGTCTGTCAGTCTGTCAGTCTGTCAGTCTGTCAGTCTGTCAGTCTGTCAGTCTGTCAGTCTGTCAGTCTGTCAGTCTGTCAGTCTGTCAGTCTGTCAGTCTGTCAGTCTGTCAGTCTGTCAGTCTGTCAGTCTGTCAGTCTGTCAGTCTGTCAGTCTGTCAGTCTGTCAGTCTGTCAGTCTGTCAGTCTGTCAGTCTGTCAGTCTGTCAGTCTGTCAGTCTGTCAGTCTGTCAGTCTGTCAGTCTGTCAGTCTGTCAGTCTGTCAGTCTGTCAGTCTGTCATTCTGTCATTCTGTCACTCTGTCAGTCTGTCAGTCTGTCAGTCTGTCAGTCTGTCAGTCTGTCAGTCTGTCAGTCTGTCAGTCTGTCAGTCTGTCAGTCTGTCAGTCTGTCAGTCTGTCAGTCTGTCAGTCTGTCAGTCTGTCAGTCTGTCAGCTGTCGTCTGTCAGTCTGTCAGTCTGTCAGTCTGTCTGTCTGTCTGTCTGTCTGTCTGTCTGTCTGTCTGTCTGTCTGTCTGTCTGTCTGTCTGTCTGTCTGTCTGTCTGTCTGTCTGTCTGTCTGTCTGTCTGTCTGTCTGTCTGTCTCTGTCTGTCTGTCTGTCTGTCTGTCTGTCTGTCTGTCTGTCTGTCTGTCTGTCTGTCTGTCTGTCTGTCTGTCTGTCTGTCTTCTGTCTGTCTGTCTGTCTGTCTGTCTGTCTGTCTGTCTGTCTGTCTGTCTGTCTGTCTGTCTGTCTGTCTGTCTGTCTGTCTGTCTGTCTGTCTGTCTGTCTGTCTGTGTCTTTCTGTCTGTCTGTCTGTCTGTCTGTCAGTCTGTCTGTCAGTCTGTCAGTCTATCTGTCAGTCTGTCTGTCTGTCTGTCAGTCTGTCTGTCAGTCTAGTCTGTCAGTCTATCTGTCAGTCTGTCTGTCTGTCTGTCAGTCGTCTTCAGTCTGTCTGTCAGTCTGTCTGTCAGTCTGTCTGTCGTCTGTCTGTCAGTCTGTCTGTCAGTCTGTCTGTCAGTCTGTCTGTCGTCTGTCTGTCAGTCTGTCTGTCAGTCTGTCTGTCAGTCTGTCTGTCAGTCTGTCTGTCAGTCTGTCTGTCAGTCTGTCTGTCAGTCTGTCTGTCAGTCTGTCTGTCAGTCTTCTGTCAGTCTGTCTGTCAGTCTGTCTGTCAGTCTGTCTGTCAGTCTGTCTGTCAGTCTGTCTGTCAGTCTGTCTGTCAGTCTGTCTGTCAGTCTGTCTGTCAGTCTGTCTGTCAGTCTGTCTGTCAGTCTGTCTGTCAGTCTTCTGTCAGTCTGTCTGTCAGTCTGTCTGTCAGTCTGTCTGTCAGTCTGTCTGTCAGTCTGTCTGTCAGTCTGTCTGTCAGTCTGTCTGTCAGTCTGTCTGTCAGTCTGTCTGTCAGTCTGTCTGTCAGTCTGTCTGTCAGTCTGTCTGTCAGTCTGTCTGTCAGTCTGTCTGTCAGTCTGTCTGTCAGTCTGTCTGTCAGTCTGTCTGTCAGTCTGTCTGTCAGTCTGTCTGTCAGTCTGTCTGTCAGTCTGTCTGTCAGTCTGTCTGTCAGTCTGTCTGTCAGTCTGTCTGTCAGTCTGTCTGTCAGTCTGTATGTCAGTCAGTCTGTCAGTCTGTCTGTCAGTCTGTCTGTCAGTCTGTCTGTCAGTCTGTCTGTCAGTCTGTCTGTCAGTCTGTCTGTCAGTCTGTCAGTCTGTCTGTCAGTCAGTCTGTCAGTCTGTCTGTCAGTCTGTCTGTCAGTCTGTCTGTCAGTCTGTCTGTCAGTCTGTCTGTCAGTCTGTCTGTCAGTCTGTCTGTCAGTCTGTCTGTCAGTCTGTCTGTCAGTCTGTCTGTCAGTCTGTCTGTCAGTCTGTCTGTCAGTCTGTCTGTCAGTCTGTCTGTCAGTCTGTCTGTCAGTCTGTCTGTCAGTCTGTCTGTCAGTCTGTCTGTCAGTCTGTCTGTCAGTCTGTCTGTCAGTCTGTCTGTCAGTCTGTCTGTCAGTCTGTCTGTCAGTCTGTCTGTCAGTCTGTCTGTCAGTCTGTCTGTCAGTCTGTCTGTCAGTCTGTCTGTCAGTCTGTCTGTCAGTCTGTCTGTCAGTCTGTCTGTCAGTCTGTCTGTCAGTCTGTCTGTCAGTCTGTCTGTCAGTCTGTCTGTCAGTCTGTCTGTCAGTCTGTCTGTCAGTCTGTCTGTCAGTCTGTCTGTCAGTCTGTCTGTCAGTCTGTCTGTCAGTCTGTCTGTCAGTCTGTCTGTCAGTCTGTCTGTCAGTCTGTCTGTCAGTCTGTCTGTCAGTCTGTCTGTCAGTCTGTCTGTCAGTCTGTCTGTCAGTCTGTCTGTCAGTCTGTCTGTCAGTCTGTCTGTCAGTCTGTCTGTCAGTCTGTCTGTCAGTCTGTCTGTCAGTCTGTCTGTCAGTCTGTCTGTCAGTCTGTCTGTCAGTCTGTCTGTCAGTCTGTCTGTCAGTCTGTCTGTCAGTCTGTCTGTCAGTCTGTCTGTCAGTCTGTCTGTCAGTCTGTCTGTCAGTCTGTCTGTCAGTCTGTCTGTCAGTCTGTCTGTCAGTCTGTCTGTCAGTCTGTCTGTCAGTCTGTCTGTCAGTCTGTCTGTCAGTCTGTCTGTCAGTCTGTCTGTCAGTCTGTCTGTCAGTCTGTCTGTCAGTCTGTCTGTCAGTCTGTCTGTCAGTCTGTCTGTCAGTCTGTCTGTCAGTCTGTCTGTCAGTCTGTCTGTCAGTCTGTCTGTCAGTCTGTCTGTCAGTCTGTCTGTCAGTCTGTCTGTCAGTCTGTCTGTCAGTCTGTCTGTCAGTCTGTCTGTCAGTCTGTCTGTCAGTCTGTCTGTCAGTCTGTCTGTCAGTCTGTCTGTCAGTCTGTCTGTCAGTCTGTCTGTCAGTCTGTCTGTCAGTCTGTCTGTCAGTCTGTCTGTCAGTCTGTCTGTCAGTCTGTCTGTCAGTCTGTCTGTCAGTCTGTCTGTCAGTCTGTCTGTCAGTCTGTCTGTCAGTCTGTCTGTCAGTCTGTCTGTCAGTCTGTCTGTCAGTCTGTCTGTCAGTCTGTCTGTCAGTCTGTCTGTCAGTCTGTCTGTCAGTCTGTCTGTCAGTCTGTCTGTCAGTCTGTCTGTCAGTCTGTCTGTCAGTCTGTCTGTCAGTCTGTCTGTCAGTCTGTCTGTCAGTCTGTCTGTCAGTCTGTCTGTCAGTCTGTCTGTCAGTCTGTCTGTCAGTCTGTCTGTCAGTCTGTCTGTCAGTCTGTCAGTCTGTCAGTCTGTCAGTCTGTCAGTCTGTCAGTCTGTCAGTCTGTCAGTCTGTCAGTCTGTCAGTCTGTCTGTCTGTCTGTCAGTCTGTCTGTCAGTCTGTCTGTCAGTCTGTCTGTCAGTCTGTCAGTCTGTCAGTCTGTCTGTCAGTCTGTCTGTCAGTCTGTCTGTCAGTCTGTCTGTCAGTCTGTCTGTCAGTCTGTCTGTCAGTCTGTCTGTCAGTCTGTCTGTCAGTCTGTCTGTCAGTCTGTCTGTCAGTCTGTCTGTCAGTCTGTCTGTCAGTCTGTCTGTCTGTCAGTCTGTCTGTCAGTCTGTCTGTCAGTCTGTCTGTCAGTCTGTCTGTCAGTCTGTCTGTCAGTCTGTCTGTCAGTCTGTCTGTCAGTCTGTCTGTCAGTCTGTCTGTCAGTCTGTCTGTCAGTCTGTCTGTCAGTCTGTCTGTCAGTCTGTCTGTCAGTCTGTCTGTCAGTCTGTCTGTCAGTCTGTCTGTCAGTCTGTCTGTCAGTCTGTCTGTCAGTCTGTCTGTCAGTCTGTCTGTCAGTCTGTCTGTCAGTCTGTCTGTCAGTCTGTCTGTCAGTCTGTCTGTCAGTCTGTCTGTCAGTCTGTCTGTCAGTCTGTCTGTCAGTCTGTCTGTCAGTCTGTCTGTCAGTCTGTCTGTCAGTCTGTCTGTCAGTCTGTCTGTCAGTCTGTCTGTCAGTCTGTCTGTCAGTCTGTCTGTCAGTCTGTCTGTCAGTCTGTCTGTCAGTCTGTCTGTCAGTCTGTCTGTCAGTCTGTCTGTCAGTCTGTCTATCAGTCTGTCTGTCAGTCTGTCTGTCAGTCTGTCTGTCAGTCTGTCTGTCAGTCTGTCTGTCAGTCTGTCTGTCAGTCTGTCTGTCAGTCTGTCTGTCAGTCTGTCTGTCAGTCTGTCTGTCAGTCTGTCTGTCAGTCTGTCTGTCAGTCTGTCTGTCAGTCTGTCTGTCAGTCTGTCTGTCTGTCAGTCTGTCTGTCAGTCTGTCTGTCAGTCTGTCTGTCAGTCTGTCTGTCTGTCAGTCTGTCTGTCAGTCTGTCAGTCTGTCTGTCTGTCAGTCTGTCTGTCAGTCTGTCTGTCAGTCTGTCTGTCAGTCTGTCTGTCAGTCTGTCTGTCAGTCTGTCTGTCAGTCTGTCTGTCAGTCTGTCTGTCAGTCTGTCTGTCAGTCTGTCTGTCAGTCTGTCTGTCAGTCTGTCTGTCAGTCTGTCTGTCTGTCTGTCAGTCTGTCTGTCAGTCTGTCTGTCAGTCTGTCTGTCAGTCTGTCTGTCAGTCTGTCTGTCAGTCTGTCTGTCAGTCTGTCTGTCAGTCTGTCTGTCAGTCTGTCTGTCAGTCTGTCTGTCAGTCTGTCTGTCAGTCTGTCTGTCAGTATGTCTGTCAGTCTGTCTGTCAGTCTGTCTGTCAGTCTGTCTGTCAGTCTGTCTGTCAGTCTGTCTGTCAGTCTGTCTGTCAGTCTGTCTGTCAGTCTGTCTGTCAGTCTGTCTGTCAGTCTGTCTGTCAGTCTGTCTGTCAGTCTGTCTATCAGTCTGTCTGTCAGTCTGTCTGTCAGTCTGTCTGTCAGTCTGTCTGTCAGTCTGTCTGTCAGTCTGTCTGTCAGTCTGTCTGTCAGTCTGTCTGTCAGTCTGTCTGTCAGTCTGTCTGTCAGTCTGTCAGTCTGTCTGTCAGTCTGTC
>OZ035961.1:61912628-61917628 GCA_964034945.1 Chrysopilus asiliformis | reverse complement strand
TCAATTGTCGGCAAATGGAGCCATTCAATTTTGTTCATTTGAACATTTATTTAACAGAATCATCACTAAACAAGATGTGTTAGACAACTTTTATAAGTGATTTTTTTCTGTTTTCTGCCAAATATTTTCTATCCCCTGTGCCATCGTAAAAAAACAACAAGTCAGATATTTTTTCATGAACTGCATTTAAGTGTGAAGGAGAAAAAGAGAAATCATATTGGTTCGAGTTTTTCTTCCCATAGGTCTCTCTTTGCACTCATTACGCAAACGAGAATTTGGGTTTACTTCGCATCTATTATAAGTCTTAAATCTATGACATCGGTGTTAACCCTTTGACGACCATACATTTTCGGCCGAAGCGATTTTAATTTTTTTTTCATGATCTGTGACCTGATAATAGTTATGTCACAAAAAATGGGGGCCCTAGACCCCCTCCTTGCCCCTCATTTACCTTGGCAAATATAGTTGCCTGTGGGTTCAAAGGGAATTTTTTATCCCAAAAATTAAAATTGAAAAACAACATTCTTATATGTAATTCATGTATTTATTTATTTTTGAATTTGAACAAACTGAATGTAATTAGTGTTGCATGTTGTAGACGCCGAAGCAGTCGCGGGATGTGGTGAAGCAAAGAGACATATTGCATTGAACTCAGTCACATCCAGAGTGAAAATGCGCCCCTTTTGTGAGGCATATAGATTGGACTGCTCTACTATCATCATGCACAATTCTGCAACGAAACAGAAAGTAGACACCAGCAGTGAAAAAGTGCGTGAGTTCGCAATTATAGAAACTTACCTTCAAAATTACAAACAGTATCGAACACATCCTAAGCTGAAGGCATTTCCTGATGCATATGCACAATAGGCTTTAGAACTTGAGAGTGTTCATATGCGCATTCCTCTTGAAACCCGGTGGAAATAGGTTTTTTATACGCAAGTGTTTCTCTAAAGCGGAAAATCTTCTCTGCTGGTATAAACAATTTTTGCTACAGCGTTTGAAGTCGATGCATTTGGCTCTACCGCAGCTTTTGCCGATGTATGACCTTTTGGTACATTTTTAGGCGCAGGAGATTCTACGGGCTTTGCGCCCTCAATTACGACCTCTATGGGTTCATCGTCTTGGTTTGTCATTTTCAAGAAATATGACGTCTTCTTCATCCAAGTTTGTGGCAGCCTCTTCGTCATTGGGCGCATCCAACTCCAGAGCGGCTCAGCATCGCTCTAGAGCGAAAAAGGTGCTCAGTTACTGAACGCAATCGCTACAGAGCGGCTCAACTGAGCAGCTCACATTTTTTTCTGAGCGTAAAAGAACTCCGCTCAGTAGCTGAGCAAATGTCAAATGAAGAATTACAGAACCTCAATTCATGTCTAAAAACGACGACGGAAATACATAAATGGTGTTATTTATAATATTTATAGTTATTTATGTTATTTATAATACGGGAAGCCTCATGGAAGTTCTTGCTGAGCAAACGGGAATGTAAATAGTCGGCGTTGCGGAAAATGTTAGCGAAAGAGTTCGGGAGTGTACTTCGGCATAGTCACCTCAAAATAATCCCGGTTTCTTTCGGGTGCCGCATTCCGGATTGGGGCGACTTCAACTGAAGTATTACACTCTTCAACCAAAAGTGAAATAGCTTCCAGATTTATCGTATCAGAAGCACAAATTTCTAACATTACGGAGATAATTACATCGCGGTCCATCTTGAACAATAATTTCTTTCAATGACAGCTCATATATAAATGAGCGGTGCATTCAGGACACAAAATGCTGCTCAGCTGAGCATTTTTTTGACAGCTGAGCTTCGCTCCAGAGCCGCTCTGGTAGTTGGATGCGCCCATTGTCACTGGAGTCGCACAGCAACAATTGCTCGATTTCTTCCGGTCGAAGGAAAAACAAGCGATCGCGGGTTGCAACACTCATTTTTAGGAAAATTTAATAATAGTCACTTGAATTTTACAAAACAGTGCTAAAGTACACTAATTATCAAAAAATATCGCGCGAAACACTTGAAGATGTAACAACATCATACGAAACACGTCTATTTCATTTGAATATTATCAATAAATAGACAAAATCAAACAAGCATTGCTAAACAAGTGCAAATAGTATGCAAGCGTACGCCACCTATCATAAAATATCAAAGTATTTAGATTGCATTTTATTCCGTTTCAACCCAGAGGCAAACATACTTGCCAAACATATGTTAGGTCCCTGCGGCGGGTTGAAATTCAAACAATCTCCACCATTACATTTTTTGAAAGGTAGGAGATGAACACAAAACATACCTGAGTCTCATCGATGTACACTCTTTCCCCGCCCCGTAGCAACCCCTTGAATTGATACCACATTTTTACAGAATTCGGGGGATCATAGGGGCACGGGGGACCACGCATAGAATTGCTGCCACCTACATTTATATTGCCCCAACTATCCTCTACAAATTACCTTTTAATACCTTTGCTCTATCTCTTAACTGGACGATTTTAAGTACTGAAAACTCTTGGACAAGCATACTTGCCTTTGGTCGTCAAAGGGTTAAGGAGGCACTTCATTACCATGATTGTAAAGATACCTTGGCGAGAAAGGGAGATAAAAATCAACTGCAAAAATAATTTCCCCTCTTTTTTTATGGCGATTTTATGGTTGCAGTTGACGGACTTGAACTTTTTTATAGCGATTTCTACTACAATCATACATTGTCCCTGTAAGTGAATAGTGAGTACAGACACATCCAAAGTGTTATTATAGCGTAGCTGTCATTTTACATATCGTCGATTGACAATTATACTGTTACTAGCAGACCCTTCGTTGGCAGCTAAAAGTTTTTTGTATAAATTTTAGAATGCCAAAAAACCATAAATAACTTAAAAAGTTTTGGGAAAAAATGTTATCCTTACAGGACCTTCCGTTTCGAATTTTGAAATTCCAACTCCAGATTCGTGATAAGCAACCCTGAAAACCTCCCAAAGACTGTTTTTGCGAGAAAAATTGGAAAAAGGACATTTCCGTCATCCTTACAGGACCTTCCGTTTAGCATTTGAAAAATCGAACACTGGATTCCCGATCAGCGTCCTCGAAAACCCCTTAGCGGCAACTGTCACAATCAGAAAAATTGGAAAAAGGACATTTGCGTCATCCTTACAGGACTTTTCGGTTAGAATTTTGAAATTCCAACACCGGATTCGTGATCGGCGACCCCAAAAACCCCCTAATCGGTATTAGCCCCCTAATCCCAGGAAAACTGGAAAAATGATATTTGCGTTATCCTTGCAGGAACTTCTGTTTCGAATTTTGCACATCTAATACCGGATTCGTGATCAGCGATCCCAAAAACCCCCTTATACCGATTTTTCCGGGGAAAAACTGGAAAAAGGATATTCATCCTTACCGGATCTTTGGTTTCGAATTTTGAAAATCTAATATCGGATTCGTGATCAGCGATCCCAAACATAATGCCAATCTTTCCGAGGAAAAAGGATATTTGCGTTATCCTTTCAGGAACTTCCGTTTCAAATTTTGCAAATCTAATACCGGATTCGTGATCCGCGATCCCAAAAACCCCCTTATGCCGATTTTTCCGGGGAAAAACGGGAAAGAGGATATTTATCCTTACAGGATCTTTGGTTTCGAATTTTGAAAATCTAATATCGGATTCGTGATCAGCGATCCCAAACATAATGCCAATCTTTCCGGGGAAAAAAGATATTTGCGTTATCCTTTCAGGAACTTCCGTTTCAAATTTTGCAAATCTAATACCGGATTCGTGATCAGCGATCCCAAAAACCCCCTTATGCCGATTTTTCCGGGGAAAAACGGGAAAGAGGATATTTATCTTTACAGGACTTTCCGTTTCGAGTTTTGAAAATCTAATACCGAATTCGTGATCAGCGATCCCAAAAACCCCCTTATGCCGATTTTTCCGGGGAAAAACGGGAAAGAGGATATTTATCCTTACAGGATCTTTGGTTTCGAATTTTGAAAATCTAATATCGGATTCGTGATCAGCGATCCCAAACATAATGCCAATCTTTCCGGGGAAAAAAGATATTTGCGTTATCCTTTCAGGAACTTCCATTTCAAATTTTGCAAATCTAATACCGGATTCGTGATCAGCGATCCCAAAAACCCCCTTATGCCGATTTTTCCGGGGAAAAACGGGAAAGAGGATATTTATCTTTACAGGACTTTCCGTTTCGAGTTTTGAAAATCTAATACCGAATTCGTGATCAGCGATCCCAAAAACCCCATAATGCCGATTTTCCCCGGTAAAAATGGAAAAAAGGATATTTTCGTTATCCTTACAGGACCTTCCGTTTTGAATTTTAAAATTCCAACAGCAGAGCCGTGATCAGCGACCCCAAAAACCCCATAATGCAAAATTTTCCGGAACAAAATGGGAAAAAAGGATATTTATGTTATCCTTTCAGGACCTTCCGTTTCGAATTTTGAAAATCTAATACCGGATTCGTGATCAGCGACCCCAAAAACCCTATAATGCAAACTTTTCCGGGGAAAAATGGGAAAAAGGATATTTTCATTATCCTTACAGGACCTTCCGTTTCGAATTTTAAAAATCTACATAGCTAAAAACCTGCTCCTGGCAACACAGATCATTTTGCAAAAAACCGCGTAAAAATCGTTCTCCAGTAGTTTTTGCGTTTTGTAATCTCAAACCAACCAACAAACCAACCAACAAACCAACCAACCAACAAACTTCCATTTTTATACCCGTATGGTGAAACCAAAGGGTATATTAACTTTGCCTTACCGTTTGTAACGCCAAGATCCTGTCATCGCACAAAAAAATGAATTACACCAGTGTGTTTAGAATGATGAAAAAAGTTGAATTTAGCATGTCCGTCCGTCTGTCTGTCCGTCTGTCCGTCCGTCTGTCTGTCTGTCCGTCTGTCTGTGGCGCGGATTGCGGGCGCACGGATTGAGCTAGAGACTTGAAATTTTGTACAGATCCGTTTTTCGTAAAATGCAAGGCTAAG